>JAJAGP010002072.1:0-136889 GCA_025084515.1 Ancistrus triradiatus
AGGGAAGAATGAACGGGGCCATGTATCGTGAGATTTTAAGCCAAAACCTCCTTCCACCATTGAAGATGGAATGTGGCTAGGTCTTCCAGCATGACAATGATCCCAAACACACTGCAATGAAGGAGTGGCTCTGTAAAAAGCATTTCAAGGTCCTGGAGTGGCCTAGCCAGTCTCCAGACCTCAACCCCAAAGAAAATTTGTGGAGAGAGTTGAAAGTCCGTGTTGCCCCAAAACATCACTGCTCTAGAGAAGATCTGCATGGAGGAATGGGCCAAAATACCAGCTACAGTGTATGTAAACCTGGTGAAGACTTACAGGAAACATTTGACCTCTGTCATTGCCAACAAAGGTTATGTTACAAAGTATTGAGTTGAACTTTTGTTATTGACCAAATACTTATTTTCCACCATAATTTACAATTAAATTATTTAAAAATCCTACAATGTGATTTCCCGAATTTTTTTTCTCATTTTGTCTCTCATAGTTGAAGTGTACCTATGATGAAAATTACAGACCTCTCTCATTTTCCTAAGTAGGAGAACTTGCACTATTAGTGGCTGACTAAATACTTTTTTGCCCCACTATGTGGAATATCGCAATATGTATCATATCGCAGTGTATCGTGATTTAATCGTATCGTCACCCATGTATCGGGATGTGTATGATATTGTGAAGTTCTTTCCAGCACCCACCCCTACTGTTGACATTATGACAGGAACAGAAGAAAAGCTAATTACTGATTGGTTATTACTGGAATATTGATGTTACAATACTTACACCACCATTCCTGACCATAAGAAAGAAAAGCCAAGCAGGCTCTTCCTTTTTTGGGTATTGTGGCCAGCCAGACTATAGATTAATGCACTCGGGGAACAGCATGACTAGCAAAGTTCTGTTTATGTGCGCTAACACCGTCTCAATGTATAGTATAGCACAGCACTACTAGAAGGAGAAGCAAATCCTTCCCACTAATGAGATCAAGACCAATGTTCCTTTGACATACTCTGCAAAAGAGAGCAGCAGCAATCTAAAGCCTTAATATACTTACCTAAAGGTGAAGTCAGGAGAAGAGATCCCAGGCAGAAGCAAGAAGCAAGGAGGAGAGAGGAAACACTATTATTATTACTATTACACAGATCACCAGAGCTGTACTAATGTGAACATCATTTTCTGTGAGTGTAATAAACTTAAGGAAAAATTGGAGATGGCTTCTACTGTTAATTAGCTTGAATGGGGTTTCATGCCTGCCAAAGCTACACTCTCTGTAGTCTTTGTGTAAAAATAGTTCAGACGCTGCTTTCATTAAGACTAAATTTAGGATTAGTGCGCAGAGCTAATCCTATAATCACCATTAACACCCAACTTCAGCAAATAGCAAATCCAAAATGGCAGCAAACGTGCAAGCATTGAGAAATGGACTACCTAATTTTGGGCAAGGTAAAAATATAAAAGAAAAAAAATAGAACAATACAGAAATGGGTAAATAATAAGGCCTTCATGTGTGAAGTTGTGTCAGATAAAGATGTGAGCATAATATTGTGTGACTCTTTTAGAATGAACTCCTGCACATCCACATAAACAACATAAATCAGAACAGGGTTCGGGTCTAAAATGACTTGCTATGTAGCACACTATATCCAGATTCACACCCTTTATACTGCACTGCATATCAAATAGGAAGATATTTTTGGTTTAACCATGGGACTCCTTAAATATTTTCAAAAGGCAAAAATAGTTAAATCTAAAAGATAAAACCTACTGGAAGCAAACCTCAACTGGCACAGGTCATATATGAATATTCTGACATGCATTCTGCCACTTACTGTGGTAATATAGTGGGTAAGGTACTGTACTCTGGCCCAGAAGGTCCAGGGTTCAAATCCCACCTCTGCCAAACTGCCACTGTTGGGTCCTTGAGCAAGACCCTTAACGCACAATTGCATGGATTGTAATATTGTATCAATTGTAAGTCGTAAATGTAAATGTACTAATTAAATAACAAGCTCACTCACTATAGTCAACCTGCTTCTCTAAGGAAATTTGTGCTATGAATTTGATGTCAGTTCTAAGCAAAGCAGAGTTCTGGCTACAGTGATTAACTATATGCAATAAATCTCTCTGCATTCCTGTTTGTATCTGGAATCTGCTTTATGTCTCAGATCTGGGATGCGATCTATGTTCTCCACTATTGGGGCATCATTGGGCCCTAATGAATACAATCGATTTACTGCTTGTACTGTATTGACATTCCTGTAAGTGTTAGGCAATACACACAAATATGTCACAATATATTTCACCAAACCATTGACAAATCCAAACATCTTTATTATTACTAGAGATGCAATGATTGCAATTTTCTTTGCTGATTCCGATTTTCTTTCTGTTTAAGGATTATAAATGACATACAGAAACAATTGCTCAAGAAAGACAGCAGAAGCTGTACCTGGCTCTGCGTTCTCACTTGCTTTGTGGCATTGACCACAATACAGTGGGGCACCGTTAAATTCTTTACAAATCCTACATTGTGATTTTTTTTCTCATTTTGTAAATCATAGTTGAAGAGTACCTATGATGACAATTACAGACCTCTCTCATCTTTCTAAGTAGAAGAACTTGCACAATCAGTGACTGACTAAATACTTTTTTGCCCCACTGTATATCAATCAATGCAAACTTGCTCAAATAGTACTTTATTACAGCCTTTATAAGAGCCATTTACCAGTTAGTGCAATGGTACAAGTAGGCCTACAAGCAAAAATGCTAAGTTGCAAATCGTCCCACTGACTTTGCATTTTTACACATCACTAGTGTAAGCCACTGACACATCGGCTGCATCCGAAACCTCATACTCCCATACTGAACAGTATGCAAAAGCAATATTCAAGACTAGGTAGTGAGTCCAGATACATAGTATGCATTAAACAGTAAGCATAAAGCCCCCGGATCATGTAATCTATCAGCAGCCATTTTTAAACATACAAGCAAACCACACTATTCTATCCCGTGATACAACTGGAGCAGCAGAGACGTTCGAAGCGGAGAAACAAAAAATGGCGGACAGTGAGAAGGTGGCTGTTTACAAGTGTGAATAAGATATAACTAGAAAAATAAAAAATTGACATATTACAATTATGTACAACGCCGGGTTTTTTTGAGGTGGTGTGAAGTCATGTGTCACATGGCACTAGTAAAATGGCGGCCGTCGAACATCCCGAAGTTCTGTGTATACTGCACACTCACGTACTTAAAGAGCATACTGCTTTAACGGTCGAGCAGTGCATACTCCATCAAATCTAGTATGTACTGCTTTGGACGCAGTCATAGACATGTATACCAAGACATCACATTGGCTTATTCACCTCGTTGCTGTGATAAGTCAACGCGATCGCCATATTGGTCCAGTTAAGACTGACTTGTAAACAAATACAAGTGAACGGAAGAGTTTTTTTTTCTAGTTAAAATGCACAATTACCGAATTATTTCTCAAATGACTTTAATGAGTCGTTTTTATACTCAAAACGTTTGATCTAGATGGAGTACAAAAAGTTTTTACTCCAATTATTTTGAATCTTGATAGAGAGGAATGTGTAAGCAAGTGGAATATAATTCCTTGTCATAAGAAATTGTAAATACTCACGTTATTTGCCATGCATGGATTTGGATTATTTCCCTTTGGTAAAATGTGTGGAAATGTCCCTTTATAATTTAATGTACATGACATGTGTATAAGGGTTCTTATGTTCTTGAAATGACTTTTTCTCTCTATGTCCCCATTATTTGAGCTTTTCTTTTGCCCCAGGTCAGAACTCAGCTCATTCAGCTTTTTGAAATACTGTGCATCTTTAAATTATTATAACTGACCATCAAATGTAACTAAATCATCAAATCAAAATAAAATAGTAAGACACTGTTTATCTGTATAGTGAGACCCTAGCGTTTGTTATAACAGTGAAATGCTACACTCAAAGGCAATATACCGTATTTTTCGGACCATAAGGCGCACTTAAAATCCTTTAACTTTCTCAAAAATCGACAGTGCGCCTTTAAATGCGGTACGTCTAATGTATGAATTAATTCTGGTTGTGCTTCCTGACCTAGAACCGATTGTAGATGGTACACGGCGCTCATAAATCTGTCAAATGTTTTTAGAACGGCCTTGTAAGTTTTACGGGGGGAAGCTTACGGGAACCTTAGTGCGCAGCATAGCGGCAGTAATACGGTAGTGCTTCGCATTAGGGTACGTGGCATTCATTCATTTATTTTCGAAGCGGATTTCAAACACAACGCGCCGCGGTCAGCAGTACAACATGGACATAGAGCAGCTGCGAGAGAATTCAACATTAACGAATCAATGGTACGGATAGGGGACCAAACCAGATCAATGGTACGGAAGTGGAGGAAGCAAGAAGACGCCCTGCGCCAGGTAAAGACCAAACTGAGCTTCCGACGGAACTTAAGAGTTTTGTTTCATTTAATGCGTCTTATAACCCGGTGCGCTTTATGGTCCGAAAAATACGATACAGTACAGTACAACATAATATTAGCCTATGACTAGAATAAGATGGAGTCTAATAAATGATATAATTAATGATATAATAGATTAACACTAGATATATGTAGTATCAATAGTAGTACAATAATAGCATACACACAATATATAAATAGTAAATACTATATTATACAACTATTATATTACTATTTCTACTAGATATACTATGTACGACTGCTAATCTATTACTGTTATTGTTTTATTATATTATTTATTAGATTAGAATCAGACTAGATCGGTACTGCTCTAATTAATACATAATCAGTTCTGACCTTAATATTTACGTTATTACAAACATTTGACTGAAAAGTAAGCTAGTCAGCACCTGAGTAATTCTACAACTTATGTGAATTACAAAACATTGTGTGACTTTTGTTCAGCACGGCAGAGCAAAACAATGAAAGAAATGAGTAAGATTTGACCAGTCTGCCCCCGCTTTAATGTATTTATTAATGAGGTATATGCATGATGGGCAGCATAAATTTCATAAATTACATAAATTTCAGTATAACGCACCGTACAAATGTCGTTGACAGGGTTTTATTAGTGAATAAATGCATGCAAGCCGTTAGCATCCAGACTTCAACAATACAAATTCACAAAGGACTGTCTCTGTGTCCGTATGAGTGAGAAATTCAATGATCATTACATGCTCTATCGATATTCTGTTTATATAAGCACATCAGAATGCACTGTACGGTGACAGCCATGCTTACACCTACTGAGTGTGTTCATATGAATGTAAGAACAACTGATTTTTGTGCTGGATCTCTCTTACATGAGTATCAGTGCTGTCTCTCTAGAGCAACCAACCTGAATTAAACAGGTCCTGCAGAGATATGTTGTATTTATAACACCCTTTGTGCAGTTTTCTATCCTCCTACTGCTGCAGTCAAAAACATCTATTAAGAAAGTATAGAATGTGGCTTAATAAAATAGAAACACTCTCACCTTTTACTGTTCCACAACATGCCATTAAAAAGATGTGTATGAATTTGTTGCTTGTTCTCCATATAGTGCACTATTTTAGATGTTTGCCATTTTATAGTGCTGTGCAAATTCTCAGTTGTCTAATTCCTTGGATAGTGCACTACACTAGTGTATAACCAATACGCACTCATTCCTCATGGATATCCCACAAGGCATGGAGATTTGCAGAGAACTGTACACAAGCTGGTGGATAGGAAAATGAATGTATAAGTTACACAGAGCTGTTTAAGTACAATCAATTGAATGCCCATGTTTGCAATATGGAGCATATTATGGGGTGCTGCTTAAGGTGGGGGAGGGTCAGAATAGCTCGCATTATGTGTCGCCGACTAGGGGTGACCCTACATTACAATGCTCAAGGAGCAAGGGGTATTTATCAATAATATCAAAAGAGACCTATAGTATTCTACTATTGAGCATGAATGAAAATCAATTCAGTTCAATTCAATTTCATTTGTAAAGTGCTTTCTACAATAGATACTGTCTCAAAGCAGCGTCTAGCCCTCAATTCAGTTATGAATGATTAATTGATGGGCGGATGGATGGATGGATGGATGGCTGTCTGGATGGATTATGATCATTCTAGTGGTATATCTGTAATTTAAATTTACTGGGTTCATGGCACGATGTTAGAATTCAGAACCTGTAAGAAACAGTTATTTGAATCAAATGTGTCTGTGATCATTTGCAAGTGCATTTCTGTCCTTATTACTTCTGTACATGACAAGTATATTAAAAAAAGTGCTGAAGTATCTTCATTAGTATTCTAGTGTGGTGGTTAGGGGTTGGTACAATACATTCCAATACAATGCATATGAAAATATAAAAACACCTGAAATACAAGTTATGGTGTACAGTCTAGTCGTCTTAATACATCAAATCACACTGATAACACCATGTAACAATTTTCAAAAACATTTTTGTTCCCAGTTGTTAAGTGTGTTTTCCTGATTGGTTGTACCCTAAATGAATAGAAAAAAGTTATTATTCCCTGTAAACTTTGCTTTTGTGGTCAGCACAATGATATTTGAATTATCTATTTTTAAGGTTATTCGCCATATTTCAAGAACTTAAGAAGTTCTGGAATTGTGAGACAATATCAAGAAGTTTCTAGAACTGTCCAGAATTATCTAGAACTTTCTGGGACTGTACAGAATTGTAGGTAGCTGTATAACTACAGTTATATAGGGCCACTATAGCCCTTCCTGAGAGACGGAGAGACATGATCTAATTGATTGGGATTGCATAGTAAGTGGGCAACAGCCATCACAGACAAAGGGGAACTGACCTAGACAGACGGGTGTGAATTCATTCTCTATTCAGATTCTGATAACGACAGTATTCACACTTCAGCCCACACCCATTACAGGAGGAGCTTAGGAAGGACCACTACTTTCAAATGTATATATTGTGTGTTACTCTGCTACCGGGTGATCAGTCTTTGTCTGCTGAGTCCTCAGTACACTCTTGTGCTTTGATACTGCATGGAATAAAGATTGACCATTTTTATCGAGTTTGGAGAGACATCCTTTTTCCTTACAGTACACAGCAACTTAGTTCATTTAGATGGCATCAAGAGGTTGCATACATCCAGCAGACGCGTTTTGCTATGTATGTGGCCATTTTATAAAGACAAGAGCGAAAAAGTACTGTGGAAGCATCTGCTAAGATGTGTGAGGCCTACAAAGCATACTTCGGCATGCCTGTTGGTGACCTGTTTTCTATAATCCAAAAATTCATAATTTTCGTTGCCGTGGTCACAAAAGCGAAGTTTATGATGAATGTAAGCAATTTTTAATTTGTTTTAGACATAAGCAATTGGAATATAACATTAAAAAGCTGGGAACAAAACTTGTGTTACATAGTGTAATTCAGCAAACGAAAACACTGTACTGCGACATTTTTATAATAGCAGTCTGAAACTAAAAAATGTTTATCCTCTTAACTGCTATTTGTAAATGGTAATAAATTAGAGGCTGTCACTGAATGTTGTGGATCTGACATTAATTTGATAGTGACTTTGTTTTTTATCCTACTGCATACATCTCTCGCTTTGTACATATCAAAAACAGCACTGTTCTTAATGAGGACTCAGGAGACTAACCCACAGACCGGGCTCTACACTGGGTGGAGCATGTCATGTCTCTCTCATTTGAGCAAGTTAATCAAAGTAATGGGTAATTCACCTGACAACCAGGACATTCACAGCAACATTCAACTGACAAACCCACAAAGGAACTACACCAAGAGAGTTATTCTCACATCTTAATCCAACAACTTCACAAGAGTGCGAATGGCACATAATCCGTACAGCTTTACTTTCTTAACACTCGCCTTAAAAGATTTAGGAGTTCATGAACTGCGTATCAAAATTTGTCTTTACAGAATGACACCGGTGTAAATTGCGGATTATATTCAATATGTGAGCTGCTCATGCTTTGGTTGATGTTTACATTATGAGCAATATGTTAATATATTTACCCTTTCGACCAGGTAATGTAAGTCATATAAGTGATAGGCAATACAGACAAACGTATTATTATGTCTCTCCACATTACAGAGGAATCATTACATCACTGTTATAACATAATTATTTCCCACATTAATATTACATTCTTACAAATATACCATCTGTACAGTACAGAATATTATTAGCAAATGAATATAATAACATACAATTAATTATCTATTATCTATTATCTAATTAATAATATAATTGAAGAAATAACAGATTAAAAGATGGGGATGTGAGCAAGATGTACTGAACTAGAAAATGCAAATGTAATATGCAACACATTATTATATTTACAATTAAAGGTTTTATATCAGCAATATGAAGCCATCATTAAAGAATTTAATCAATCATCGACTGGCGATTCAAACAAAGGATCCAGCCAGGCAAGAAATGTAATCTTCACTCAAGCTGAGCAGACAGCAACAGGATTTCTATTTTTTGAAAAGTAATATGTCTCCTGCTTGTAATATTTTATATTAGATCAACTATAGAAATCTTGGCAGCTGTCATAACACTAGATCTGCTTACCAGTGGCACCAGCGGAGCGTAATATTAGATGTAACTGTTGATGCAACTTTACCAAAAATAGTGTTACCAAAAAGCAGTGTTACTTTATTGTTGAGTCTCTCCAAACATTTTAGGTCAAATTGTGCACATATATTTAAAAATGCTTTCTCTTTCTCTTCGTAAATTACGTGCGAGCTACTTGCAACGAATTCCGTTCTTTGTACACTTGTGCATTCAGAATGACAATAAAGTTTGTCTAAGTCTAAGTCTCATTCACACAATACAGTGCTGTAGTTTGAAAAACTCATCCCTAATCCTAACTTGCTTAATGTTATTGAATATCTGCATAACCTTCCTGTTTATGCTGCCATAGGGACATAAATGACAAATGACATTCCAAACTGATTGGACGCAAAGGGATGTCAATACAGTCACAATGAATGTGACTGTATTGACATCCCTATAAGTGACAGACAATACGAACAAACATATCACTGCATGTTTCTCCAAATCAGTGACGAATTAATACAACATAGTTGTTATTACATACAGTATAACTCCGTTATCTCGCCTCCCATTATCTCAACAACTTCATCTCTCGCCACCAGTGACGACCGGACGGATTTCCCTCCTTGCATTTTACCCCAAAAAGGCAAAAACCTCGGCTCTCACCCTCACCAAGCTCAAAATGTGACAAATATCCTGCCAGCAATTAAATATTACCCTACTAAGCTGCCATCTTTCCTACTTTAAACTTGCAATGCCAGATGATGTGCAGCCCCTGTCTGTTATCAGAGATGTTATATAATGAGGAAGCTGGTCACTGGTTGAAATATGAATGGGACTACAGAGGCCTCGCTCTGTCATTACAAAGAACCAAATGGTATATTAGGAAATGTATTGGAGAGGGGGCAGCAAGTCTTGGCCCCTTTGTAGTGGCTGGATACGCATCCGCAGTAGTCAGAATAATCTTAAAAAAACATATTTGATATTTGTCTGTGTTTTTATATATATATATATATATATATATATATATATATATATATATATATACACACACACACACACACACAATGGGGCAAAAAAGTATTTAGTCAGCCACTGATTGTGCAAGTTCTCCTACTTAGAAAGATGAGAGATGTCTGTAATTTTCATCATAGGTACACTTCAACTATGAGAGACAAAATGAGAAAAAAAAATCCAGGAAAGCACACTGTAGGATTTCTAAAGAATTTAATTGTAAATCATGGTGGAAAATAAGTATTTGGTCAATAACAAAAGTTCAACTCAATACTTTGTAACAAACGTTGTTGGCAATGACAGAAGTCAAACGTTACCTGTAAGTCTTCACTTTAAGTGGCTGACTAAATACTTTTTTTGCCCCATAAAGACAACCCAGTTAAACAAATAAGACAAAAATATTATAATTGGTCATTTTTTTTTGTTTATTGAGGAAAATGATTCAATATTACATATTAGTAAGTGGCAAAAATATGTGAACCTCTAGGATTAGCGGTTAATTTGAAAGTGAAATTAGAGTCAGGTGTTTTCAATCAATGGGATGACAATCAGGTGCGAGTGGGCACCCTGTTTTATTTAAAGAACAGGGATCTATCAAAGTCTGCTCATCACAACACGTTTGTGGAAGTGTATCATGGCACGAACAAAGGAGATTTCTGAGGAGCTCAGAAAAAGAATTGTTGATGCTCATCAGGCTGGAAAAGGTTACAAAACCATCTCTGAAGAATTTGGACTCCACCAATCCACAGTCAGACAGATTGTGTACAAAAGGAGGAAATTCAAGACCATTGTTACCTGTTACCCTCCCCAGGAGTGGTCGACCAACAAAGATCACTCCAAGAGCAAGGCGTGTAATAGTTGCCGAGGTCACAAAGGACCCCAGGGTAACTTCTAAGCAACTGAAGGCCTCTCTCACATTGGCTAATGTTAACGTTCATGAGTCCACCATCAGAAGAACACTGAACAACAATGGTGTGCATGGCAGGACTGAAAGGAGAAAGTCACTGCTCTCCAAAAAGAACATTGCTGCTCATCTGCAGTTTGCTAAAGATCACGTGGACAAGCCAGAAGGCTATTGGAAGAATGTTTTGTGGACGGATGAGACCAAAACAGAACTTTTCGGTTTAAAAGAATAGCATTATTTTTGGAGAAAGGAAAACACTGCATTCCAGCATAAGAACCTTATCCCATCTGTGAAACATGGTGGTGGTAGTATCATGGTTTGGGCCTGTTTTGCTGCATCTGGGCCAGGACGGCTTGCCATCATTGACGAAACAATGAATTCTGAATTATATCAGAGAATTCTAAAGGAAAATGTCAGGACAGCTGTCCATGAACCAAATCTCAAGAGAGGGTGGGTCATGCAGCAAGACAACGACCCTAAGCATACAGGCCTTTCTACTAAAGAATGGTTAAAGAAGAATAAAAGTTAATGTTTTGGAATGGCCAAGTCAAAGTCCTGACCTTAATCCAATCGAAATGTTGTGGAAGGACCTGAAGTGAGCAGTTAATGTGAGGAAACCCACCAACATCCCAGAGCTGAAGCTGTTCTGTACAGAGGAATGGGCTAAAATTCCTCCAAGCCGGTGTGCAGGACTGATCAACAGTTACAGGAAATGCTTAGTTGCAGTTATTGCTGCACAGGGGGGTCACACCAAATGCTGAAAGCAAAGGTTCACATACTTTTGCCACTCACTAATATGTAATGATGGATCATTTTCCTCCATAAATAAATAATCAAGTATAATATTTTTGTCTCATTTTTTAACTTTATCTACTTTTAGGACTTGTGTGAAAATCTGATGATGTTTTAGATCATATTTATGCAGAAATCTAGAAAATTCTAAAAGGTTCACAAACTTACCCATAACAGCCGTGGGCAAGATAAGTTTACACTGTAATTATTTCTCACATTACTTACATTCTTACAAACTGACAGGTTAAGCACCTGTGTAGCTAATTCTACAGCTTTTGTGAACCCCGCCATTAATCCTAAAGTTACTTATTAGTAACCCTTCATCTAAATTGTGGACTGTGGTAACCTAGTAAGGTACTGGACTATAAAGCAGAAGGTCCAGGGTTCAAATCCCACCTCCACCAAGCTGCGACTGTTGGGTTCTTGAGCAAGACCCTTAACCCACAATTGCTTGGATTGTAAGATTGTACCAATTGTAAGTCGCCCTGGATAAGTGTGTTCGCTAAATGCCATAAATGTAAATATTGAGATCATGTTAGTATTTAATCTTCACAGTGATCTGAGCATGTCTCTTTTGCATTGTTCCACTGACAATAATTCAGTGTCAGTTTCTTTTCACATCAAAGTCCAGCCTGACATCATTCATCAACTTGACTGACAGCTGTCCTCCTCTGCTCCTTTCCACTCTTCTTTTACCCCTTTAACTAAATTCAAATCATAATTCCATCTGCACTCATGAAGCTAATCAAGTTTACTTTACACGTAAAAGTGACTTAAACATATGTTACTTGCAGTAGATGAATAGACCTACAAATAAGGCAAAGAAAATACAGTGAAACCTCTTGTTTTAAGGGACCTATCAGTACTACAGTCTTTCAAGCAGTCCTGAGATTTGAACACACATCTTTCTCTCTCTCATTAAAACAGAATGGTAACCTCTGAGTACTCTCAGTAACATATTATTCCACACAAATATTTATCACCTCATAAGGTTGTCGAGTTTTTTTTGTTGTTGTTGAGTTATTTTTTTGTTACTCTGGTTATTACTGTGAGAATACATTAGAGCTGTGTTTTTCAAACTTTAGATCAAGTACCCTCCATCATCAAACCAAAACTACCACCTATGAGTTTCATCACAGAAATACATACACCACACATACATTTCCTTACACAGTAGGTATATTTAGCTGAGTCTTAGATGTTGTCATGACGAGGCCTTATGGGCAGATAGGTGCAGGTTCAACATAATGTGCAATATCAAAATCCTATCAAATTTGTAAATAAGGGTTTTTGGAACAGGTCAAATGTAGATGGAATCTTCGAATCTGAAGAACTCACTTTCTCCTTGGAATTATCTCATTGGAAGCTAACTGGCAAAACATAAAACGAAGCACTGGTTTTCAAGAAATGCAGACAGTTACCTCATATTTCTCTTTAAAGCATAAACTTAGTGTCGTAACAGATTGTCTACATGTATCAGAAAATAAAATGGCATGTTTTCTATGACATTTTTGTTATTTAGTTTTATGGCATTTCTTGTTTTAGGACATCTTTTTCTTACTCAAAAAAAGCATTGCAAGTTAGGTATACAAGGTAATTGTGTAATATTTTGTCCAGTGCAGAGGTCAATTTTAGGAGAACTTTCCTTTAGGTTAGACAGCACTTAGCGACTGCATTAAGCTGCCAAAGCAAGTACGTGTAGCAGATCAGTGTAACACTGCATTAGGTTTTATTTTTGGTTTTATTATCAGGAATGTGACTGTAATGCACCAAAATGTCTTATTTTGGAAGAAAAATGAAAAAAAGACAGAATTAAGGGAATCAATGATTGTTGTTTTAAGACATCAATTCAAATGTATACTATTTAATTATCTTTCAGGCTCAATATTACAAAACATAAGAAGTAAGACTTTTAAAGAACCATAAGATGGAGGGAATGTTTGTGTGTGTGTGTGTGTGTGTGTGTGTGTGTGTGTGTGTGTGTGTGTGTGTGTGTCTTATGATGGATTGGCACCCTGTCTAGGGTTATGCCTGCCATTTCCCACAGTCACTGACAGTGCGGCGACATTGGAAAAGAAGAAAAACCTGATTGGTCCACTTACGTGTATTCGAATGCTGATTGGCTCTCACAGATAGAACCTTATAAAACTAAGCTAGAGTTTGACTTTACAGATAGAACCTTTTTGGGTTTTTTTAAATAAAGAGTCCAAAATGCATAAAACCTAAAAAAAACACTTACTATAATGTTAAGGATTTGACACAGAATAAGAATAAATGAATAACTCAATTTTGACGTAAATGTCAGACAAAACCTTATAATTCCAACGGGACAAAGTGTGTTTGATTTACCAATTTGAGTTAATTACTCCTGTCATCAGTTACCTTCAGCCATGACGTAACAGTCAATTTATTTGAGAAATTTATTTTTAACAATTGTTTCTGGACAAATGCAAAAGGTTTACTGATAACGTCTCAGAAAATTAGAAATTTGGGAATCAGTTAACACGACTGTCACGCCCGCCTTCGGCACCGCTCCACCCGCTCGCACCTTGCCTCGCTCAAACTCTCCCACATACTAATCACATGCACCTGTTCCTCATCCCGGACTTCCTCCCGCTACCCATAAAACCACCACTCACTCTCACACTCACGCTTCTCAACGAGGTTCCCTACCCTAGTCTGCGCTCACCTTCAGTCCCTTTCTGTGTACGTTCAAATAAATCCTAGTTACCTGTACTGTGGCTTTGCGTTTGCCTCCTCACTCCGTGCTCGGCGTAACAGTTTGAGAAGCCTGACATGGAGGCAGCAGCCACTGGCCTACGCCCCGACGCCGCCACAGCGGATCAGATCGCCGACCTCCATGCTCAGATCCAGGAGGTGGTCCATGCGATCACACAGCTCACCGACAACCAGCGTTCCCTGAATGCTCTGGTTCCCTCTGTCAGCGAGTTGACCCAGCGTGTGTCCCAGCTAACACCTTCCCCCGCTGTGCACGCCTCGGCGTCGGTTCCTCTTCCGCCCAGCCCTCCTCGCCAGCCTTCAGCGGCCTACCGTATCGCTCTTCCGGACAAATACGACGGGAATCCGGAACGCTGCGAGGGCTTCCTACTG
Source organism: Ancistrus triradiatus (assembly GCA_025084515.1). Lineage (NCBI taxonomy): Eukaryota > Metazoa > Chordata > Actinopteri > Siluriformes > Loricariidae > Ancistrus > Ancistrus triradiatus. The sequence continues at coordinate 14,389 of JAJAGP010002072.1, forward strand.
CAATGTCAGCTCTACTTCACCAGCTCACCACCGGAGTCCGATGCTGCACGTATCGCTCTCATTTCCCTCCTCACCAGACGAGCCGTCGACTGGGCCACCGCCATCTGGGCACAAGGGGCACAAGAGGCCAAGGTCTACAACAGCTTCCTCACAGCCTTCCGTGCCGTGTTCCAGCATCCCCGGGAGGGGCGCTCCTCTGGTGAGGTACTGTTCTCTCTCCGGCAGGGTCGTCGCTCTGCCGCCGATTACGCCCTGCAGTTTCGCACCCTGGAGACTCAAAGCGGATGGAATATGCCTGCTCTCGTTGCCTCATTCCGTCAGGGCTTACGACCTTGACCTCCGCAGAGAACTGGCTGGAAGGGACCTGGACCTCTCGCTGGACGACCTCATCACTCTCGCTATCCGTCTAGACCAGCTCCTTACTCCACGCTCCGCCTCCACAGCGCGATCCTCTTCTTCTCCACCTCGCGTCTTGCCACCACCTGAGACCATGGAGGTCGACTGCACCCACCTCTCTGCCGATCAGCCAGCCGGAAGCTCTGCCACCCAACGTCCCTGCGCGGTACGCGGACCTGGCCGCGGTCTTCGGAACGGCCACATCTCCCGCTCTCCCACCTCACCATCCCGGCGACTGCGCGATCGACCTCCTGCCAGACGCCCCCCTGCCCAAAGTGCGTCTGTACCCGTTGTCCGCCGCTGAGGAAGAATCCATGTCCAACTACATCACGGAGTACCTGGACCTCGGCTTCATCCGCCCTTCCACCTCACCGGTTTCAGCGGGCTTCTTCTTCGTGCCCAACAACCTGGTGCGCGTGAGAGAGGGCGACGAGTAGAAAACGGCCTTCAGCACAAGCAGTGGACACTATGAATACCTGGTGATGCCCTTCGGCCTGGCCAACGCTCCATCGGTATTCCAGGCTTTCATTAACAATGTGCTTCGGGACATGCTGGGCAAGTACGTCCTGGTGTACCTCGACGACATCCTCATCTTCTCACCGGACTTCAGCACCCACGTCGAACAGGTACGCCTGGTTCTCCAGCGTCTCCATTCTAACCACTTGCGTGTCAAGGCATCTAAATGCGAATTTCATACCCAGTCAGTCCACTACTTGGGGTATGTCATCTCTCCCTCAGGTGTTGCCATGGACGCCAGCAAGCTGTCCGCCGTCCTGAACTGGCCGAGACCGGAATCCATCAAACAGCTGCAACGATTCCTGGGTTTCGCAAATTTCTACCGGCGGTTCAACAGGAATTACAGCCGCAGGGTGGCGCCCCTCACCACGCTACTCCAGGGTAAGCCCCGTTCTCTCCGCTGGGGCCCCGAAGCGGAGCAGGCTTTCAGAGCGCTCAAAACGGCCTTCACCAGTGCGCCCGTCCTGGCTAACCCAGACCCGAGCCTCCCCTTCTTCCTAGAAGTGGATGCTTCCTCGACCGGAGTGGGTGCCGTGCTCTCCCAACGGCTTGGCGATCCACCCAAACTGCGCCCCGTCGCATTCTACTCCCACAAGCTGACCCCGGCGGAACGCAACTATGACGTGGGCGACCGGGAGTTGCTTGCCATCAAGCTGGCTCTGGAGGAGTGGCGGCATTGGCTGGAGGGATCTAAACAGCCCTTCACGTACCAGCCAGGGTCGAAGAACGTCAAAGCCGATGCCCTCTCTCGGATGCACGATCCCGATCCGGTTCCTGGTGACCCGTCTGAGCCCATTCTCCCGTCCTCTTGCCTCTTCGGAGCCATCCAGTGGGAGTTCGAACAGGAACTGGATGAACGACTCTCACGAATGCGCACTCCCCTGTCATGCCCGCAGGGGAATAAGTTCGTGCCACAGGACCTCCGTGATCGCCTCCTCTCCTGGGCACACACCTCTCTCTGTTCTGGCCACCCGGGAGAGACGCGCACGCACCAGCTGCTTGCCGCGCGCTTTTGGTGGGAGAACATGCGCCGGGACGTCCACCGCTTCGTCTCTTCCTGTAGCGTCTGTGCCCAAGCCAAGACGCCTCGGACCCTGCCCGCAGGTCTGCTCCCGGTTCCGCAAAGACCCTGGTCCCACGTCGCCCTGGACTTCGTCACTGATCTCCCCGCGTCTAACGGATACACCGCCATCCTCTCGGTCATAGACCGATTCTCCCGCGCTGTGCGCTTCATCCCGCTGCCGAAGATCGCCTCAGCTCTCCAAACTGCCGAAGCCCTCTTCGAGCAAGTCTTCCGTCTCTTCGGCATCCCTGAGGACGTACTCACCGACAGAGGCCCGCAGTTCACATCCGCGGTTTGGCGCGCCTTCATCCAGAAGCTGGGGTCCACGGTCAGCCTCTCCTCGGGATACCATCCACAGACCAACGGGCAGTGCGAGCGCTCCAACCAGGAGTTGAAGAAGTTCCTGCGCTCGTACTGCCTTCACAACCCGCATGACTGGTCGCAATTCCTCCCATGGGCAGAAATAGCGCAGAACTCCCTCCGGCATTCCTCCACCGGCCTCACGCCGTTCCAGTGCGTCCTGGGGTACCAGCCCCCCTTTGTGCCCTGGGATTCCACGCCATCGGAGGCACCGGCGGTGGACCACTGGTTTCGCCGCAGCGAGGACGTTTGGTGCCAGGTACATCTCCGCATTAACACAGCCATTCGCAGGTACAAAAGGCACGCGGACCGCCGCCGCCGTGCGGCACCCGACTTCCAACCCAGAGACCGCGTCTGGCTCTCGGCTCAAGGACTTCGTGCCTCTCAGGGAAGTACCCCTTTTTCTCCCCGCTTTTTGGGCCCATACCTCATAATCCGGAAGGTTAACGATGTCACGTATAAACTGCAGCTGCCTTCTCACCTCCGTATTTTTCCTGTCTTCCACGTCTCCCTCCAGAAGCCCTGGGTGCCCGGTCCGCTGGCGTAGTCCTCCCCCTCGGACCAACCACCACCTGCCGGTCCGCCAGGGGCTCTCACATACACCGTCCGCTGCCTTCTGGATTCGCGCCGTCGGGCCTCCCGCATTCAGTACCTGGTCGAGTGGGAGGGCTACGGACCGGAGGAGAACTGCTGGGTGGATGCCTCGGATGTGTTGGACCCCCTCCTCGTCCAGGATTTCCACGCCTCACGTCCCGATCGGCCGGCGCCAAGTCCTTCGACGCTCCCGCCTCGACGAGTCCTTCGACGGGGGGCACTGTCACTTCCGCCTCCGGCACCGCTCCACCCGCTCGCACCTTGCCTCGCTCAAACTCTCCCACATACTAATCACATGCACCTGTTCCTCATCCCGGACTACCTCCCGCTACCCATAAAACCACCACTCACTCTCACACTCCCGCTTCTCAACGAGGTTCCCTACCCTAGTCTGCGCTCACCTTCAGTCCCTTTCTGTGTACGTTCAAATAAATCCTAGTTACCTGTACTGTGGCTTTGCGTTTGCCTCCTCACTCCGTGCTCGACGTAACAACGACGTATACGTAATGAAATATGAGTGTCTGCGTATCCCAAGTGCTATTTTTTTAAACAGAAATAAATTTTATTAACATAAACGTATGAGAAGTCTGAAACATATAGAATTTGCACATGAAAATGATAGATTTTTAATAATTGGATAATTCCTTAATTATTAAATATTTACTAAGAACATTTTCCAAGGTCATCTGGTGTAACACCTTGTGCTCCTTTAAGTACCACCAGTGGTACTCGTACCACAGTTTGAGAACCACTGCATTAGGGTATAATAAGATATAAAAGATTAGTAAGCAATAAAAGTACATCAAGTTCACTGTAATGATCAGGGCATATTAAAAAATGTCTCAGCTGTAATGACAGAATTGGGAGAAAGCAAAGTATCAAATGTATTCTATGAAAATGTCTAAAAATGAATAAAACAAACAAACAAACAAAAAAAAAAAAAAAACTTTCAATTAACCAAGGGTCAATTATCTGTGCCCCTGCATTTAGTACTTTGACACCATGATACTGTTGAGGATTTATTGGACACGTGCCTTTGTGGCTGTGGGGGCCACACATTTTTGCACCCATATAATTATTTACATCTTATATATTTGCATTTCTAATTGTGGTGATGTCACTCGTTCAGAATAAGTCTCTTTAAGACATGGTTTGCAGGTGCGTCTCAGCCTAACTGAGAAAGTACAAAATGTTCTTTGGCCTTGAAAGTGTTCACCAGTTTTGTGAAGTGTGGGTATGTGTGTGCATAAGATTTTTTTATACAGAGACTTGCTCTAAACTCCGTAACTTATGTTATTTCACATGTTCATGTGTATAATTACTCAGTTATTTGTAATTTGATTAATAAGCAAATTTATTCCAAGTGATCCTTTTATTCTGTAAGTGCATATGATGAATAACTATATTTTTGATGTTAAAGTGTTAGTTTAAAGCTTTTACATAGTCACAGAGAGTAATCATGATCTGGATTTAGTATAATTATGTAAGAATTGAATACAATTTATATGTAGAAATTAGAGATTTTATGCTGAAACTAAAAACTGGGATAAAGTTCACTTGCCAGGTCAGGATGACCCGAGGGGGGAGACAATGGAGAAATACGGGTGGGGCGCCTGGGCAGCAAGTGTTCTAAAAGTTGGAAAACAATGATGACATAATGTCTGACCTTGACTGAGTTGTATATAAGGGCAGAGATTTGTGGCTCTTTGGTTCTTCGGCACCTCTGCTGTGGTGTGAGGATGTCCCTTATTGCTTGCAATAAAACTTGTCTGCCTCTCCTCTGAAACTTTGATTCTGCTTGAGTGTGATTTTTGATTAAGTGATCAGCATGCATTCTGTCAAAAAAACCACGACAATACTCTGAACATTCTAAAATGCCAAATGCCTTGTGAGACAGGAAAATACAGGGGATAGTGGATTGAGATAGCCATGTTAAAAGCCTGTGTGTGGATGTCGATTTTGAATCATTATCCTGCTGGAAGATCAAAGGTTCTTGGCAGAGGCAGACAAATGTATTTCTGCTGTATGGAGTACATGATATGTGCTTATGTACCATAGGTTCATGGGGACTGAGGGGGAAAAGCAGGATCTAATACAAGTTCCTCAGTCTTACTTAACAATTAGGTTATTGACTGTATAACCACCCTTTCTAATACCATGACATAAATGACAATATAACCCGCATACAAACTGTGTAACAACCAGGATATATATCAAAAACTTTAACATACATAAAAACTTGAAACAGAAATACAACTATAAGTTGTGCATTTGTTTGGTCAGACATTGATCAAAAATTCTCTTTCTGATTCAACTAGAGCGACTAAGCACTAAGCAAGGACACAGAATGTGACGAAATTTTTCGACGAATTGGGGAACTTTTATTTCAATCCAAGGTCCAATATACAAGGTCCAGAACCACCTACAGTGGGGCAAAAAAGTATTTAGTCAGCCACTGATTGTGCAAGTTCGCCTACTTAGAAAGATGAGAGAGGTCTGTAAGTTTCATCATAGGTACACTTCAGCTATGAGAGACAAAATGAGAAAAACAAAATCCTGGAAATCACATTTTTAAAGAACTTAATTGTAAATCATGGTGGAAACTAAGTATTTGGTCAATAACAAAAGTTCAACTCAATACTTTGTATCATAACCTTTGTTGGTAATGACAGAGGTCTTCACCAGGTTTGCACACACTGTAGCTGGTATTTTGGCCCATTCCTCCATGCAGATCTCCTCTAGAGCAGTGATGTTTTGGGGCAACACGGACTTTTAACTCCCTCACAAATTTTCTATGGGGTTGAGGTCTGGAGACTGGCTAGGCCACTCCAGGACCTTGAAATGCTTTTTACAGAGCTACTCCTTTGTTGCCCAAGTGGTTTGTTTGGAATCATTGTCATGCTGGAAGACCCAGCCATGTTCCATCTACAATGCTCTCACTGATGGAAGGAGATTTTGGCTTAAAATCTCACAATACATGGCCCCGTTCATTCTTTCCTTACCACGGATCAGTCATCCTGTCCCCCTTGCAGAAAAACAGCCCCAAAGCATGATGTTTCCACCCCCATGCTTCACAGTAGGTATGGTGTTCTTGGGATGCAACTCAGAATTCTTCCTCCTCCAAACACAACAAGTTGAGTTTTTAACCAGAAAGTTTTATTTTGGTTTCATCTGACCACATGACATTCTCCAGGGATTTTTGCTCACCGTTCTCATGATCATTTTGACCCCACGGGATGAGATCTTGCGTGGAGCCCCAGATCGAGGGAGATTATCAATGGTCTTGTATGTCTTCCATTTTCATACAATTGCTCCCACAGTTGATTTATTCACACCAACCTGCTTGCCTATTGTACATTCACTCTTCCCAGCCTGGTGCAGGTCTACAATTTTTTTCCTGGTGTCCTTCGACAGCTCTTTGGTCTTGATCGGGGTTGAGTTTGGAGTCTGACTGTTTGAGGCTGTGGACAGGTGTCTTTTATACAGATAAGAAGATCAAACAGGTGATGTTAATACAGGTAACGAGTGGAGGACAGAAGAGCTTCTTAAATAAGTTATAGGTCTGTGAGAGCCAGAAATCTTGCTTGTTTGTGGCTGACCAAATACTTATTTTCCACCATGATTTACAATTCAATTCTTTAAAAATCCTACAGTTTGATTTCCTGTATTTTTTTTTCTCATTTTGTCTCTCATAGTTGAAGTGTACCTATGATGAAAATTACAGACCTCTCTCATCTTTCTAAGTAGGAGAACTTGCACAATCAGTGGCTAACTAAATACTTTTTTGCCCCACTATTTGCCTAAATCTGTTCGTTAAAAGAAAACCCCTTATCATCATTTAAATTATAAATCCAGGTTCTTTAGCAAAGTAATAGAAAACCTTGTAGGCAGATACCAATGGAATGAGTAATTGCAGGATCAAACAGCTGTGCTACTCTGGATCATAGTTGCAGTCCCTCTTTGCTTGACTTGTTTGCCCATAACGCCATTGGCCACTTCAGATTTACATTTCCTCTGAGAAACTGTCCTGATTTTAAAATAAATCCCATTTTAAATGTTTCCAAGGTACGAATTTAACATCAAAACCCTGCTAATCCCTGCTATAGGCACTCTGACTGCATCTCAAATTGCATACACTTTCACTGAATAGTGCCGTTTACTGTTTTGATATACCATTTAGTACAGCAGTAAGCAGTTTGAGAAACAGCCATCAACTTTTTTATGCTTTCATTTTTATGCTCAGTTAACACAGGAATAGAGAGAAAAGTCAGTTGTATTGTGCAAATGTCAGTCAATTACATTTATAAAGACACTCGTATTCTGAGTCACTTTGCAACTAATATCGTTTTACAATGAACATTCCAATTGTTGCTTAAGGGTACAGCAATAGCAGGTACAGGACATTCTGCTCCATGGTCCAGCACTTCAATAGTTATATCGTCATTGTCACGTTATATCACTGTCACATCTCCCTGCTCTAACCCCCTCTGTCTCTTTTTCTACAGCAGGTGGGGCTGTTTCCACCTGTTGCCCTTTTCCTATAAATACCTCACTTCCTGTGCACTTCCTTGCCTTGCATTTCATTCCTTCACCATGGTGTGTTGCCCTGTTGCCCTGTTGCCCTGTTGCCCTGTTGCCCTGTTGCCCTGCATGGTTGGTCTCTGTTGTCTTTGTCTAGTGTGTACTTTGTTCTATGTCTTATAGCATTGTTCACTGTGTAATTCGGTTTTGTGTCTTTTGTATTATAGAGTATTGTTGGGTATTTCTGTCCATTGTCTGTTGTGTTTAGCATTATTTAGCTTTAGCCTATTACCGTATTTTTCGGACCATAAAGCGCACCGGGTTATAAGACACATTAAATGAAACAAAACTCTTAAGTTCCCTCGGAAGCTCAGTTTGGTCTTTACCTGGCGCAGGGCGTCTTCTTGCTTCCTCCACTTCCGTACCATTGATTCGTTAATGTTGCATTCTCTCGCAGCTGCTCTATGTCCATGTTGTACTGCGTGACCGATAGCGCTGAGTTTGAAATCCGCTTCGAAAATGAATGAATGAATGCACGTACCCTAATGCTGAAGCACATACCGTATTACTCAGCGATGTTTCCTGACTACGGTGGCCGTGAGCTTCGTAACTTACCAAGGCCGTGCTAAAACATTGTCACAGATTTATGAGCGCCGTGGACCATCTACAATCGATTCTAGGTCAGAAAGCACAACCAGAATTAATTAATACATTCATGCACTTTCTACCTTGTCTGTTAGCTTTGGTTGTTAGTCTGTCCTTTGGTCTTGTTGTGCTAGTTTATCATTTGCATTAGCACGTTTTGCTTCCGTTAAGTTTGCGTTAGTCCTAGCATATAGTAAGTCCCGTCCTGTTTGCATCTGCATAGTTTGTGTATGGTGCTCTGTCTGTCTACTTGTCCTGTTTCACCTTGTGCACTTGTTAATTAACACACTTTTGCACTTCTGCCCCCATCTCCTTTACCGATGTTATAATCACATCGTCATGCTTATATTCAGGAACAATGACCCTAAGAGTAAGAACTTTGGTAGCTCCCTTACACAGCTGGTGAGTTTAGATCATGCATTTTATATATATATATATATATATATATATATATATAAACATTTCTGTCACAGAATATTATTGAAAGATTCCATAAATCTGTTTTTCAGTAGTGTGACAGTGCTAACGAATTACATTTTTGCCACATGACTGCAAATGAGAAATTCACAGATCATTTAAATGTCATGTTAAAAATAATTAGTTTTGAACAAAAATAACAAATCAGAACAGCTCTTGTGACTTTCTGCTTTGCACTTACTGTTTCTTCTGTCTCTTTCTCCCTGTAACTGTCCTACGGCTGCTCACTCGCTTGCTTAGTCACGCTCTGCATGTGCATCACCGTGAGCTACAAACGTGCCACAACTCCAGTCAGCTAGTCACAAACAAAAGAGACCACTTCTGAGAGTCTGCTTGTAACACCCATCAAAGCACAAGCTAGCTTTGTTGGGCAGATGTGCCAGACCAGTCTTGGTTTTCAATTTGTCACACTTTTAAAGTTTGCAGGGACAAAGTTCACCAAGATAAAGCATTTCTGTACCATTTACTTTTAATATGAAGAAGGTTTTTCACCAAATAAATTTTATTTTATTGCAGCTCTTCCTGTATTAGGGCAACTGTCTGTCAAAAACACATCCATCACACTCATGTCCTGCAGCCGCAATGCATCAACTGAAACTAATAGAATTACACTCGTCTCTACTTTCCTCCTTAAACACATTCTCATCTTGCCTTATCCTTTTTAGTTTTTTTTTCTCTCCTGCAGCCATTTCTCTCTTCATCTCCTTGCCCTGTTTCCACCAAGGCCTTTACTCTAAATTCAAAGAACTAGCTTTCTCCATCCTTCATTTTTCTGTTTACCCTGCAAGTTATTACTGTCTCTCACAATCCTTTAGTAATTTGACTGGCAGTTATGCAAAGAGAGATTAGTTTGGTCATGTGAATGTAATACTTAAATGTCATGCAGAGAATGCTAATGAGATTAGCCTGAGGACCCTATAATCCTTCCCAACCAAATCAGGCTTTAAAATAACTTAGGCCAGGCTAAAGAAGAAATTGGGTTCTCCAATAATGTGCACACACACACACAAATGAAATGTTAACACCAAAAGCAATCTCCGCATAAAGTGTAGGAGAGTGACAGTTTTTCTCCCCTGTTCTTGCTGCACTGAAGTTCGTACTGATTAAGAATAGCAGCAGGGATACAGTGTTCTTGTCGAGACTTATACACTGATGTAGTCTTCATGAGATCTTGAGCACATTTTGTCTTCGTCTTGACTCTCAAACATTCATGAAAAAGCATTTTAGGTATGTACCTTAAACATAATGCCTCCCAAATATCACAGAACATGATATAACTGAGGTTACAATTTTTCTCATGCAAACATTACTGGCATACAGTGATGCTTAAAAGTTTGTGAACCCCCAAAATTTTTGATATTTATGCATAAATATGACCTAAAACAAATTTCCTCAAAAAAACACAAGTTCTAAAAGTAAATAAAGAGAACCCAGTTTAAAAAAAATGAGACAAAAATATTATACTTGGTCATTCATTTATTGAAAAATGATCAAATATTACATTAGTGAGTGGCAAAAGTAAGTGAACCTTTGCTTTCAGTATCTGGTGCGACCCACCCCCAATAACTGCAACTAAATATTTCCTGTAACTGTTGATCAGTCCTGCACACCGGCTTGGAGGAATTTTAGCCCATTCCAGAACAGCTTCAGCTCTGGGATGTTGGTGGGTTTCCTCACATTAACTGCTCACTTCAGGTCCTTCCACAACATTTCAATTGGATTAAGGGCAGGACTTTGACTTGACCATTCCAAAAGATGAACTTTATTCGTCTTTAACCATTCTTTGGTAGAACGACTTGTGTGCTTAGGGTCGTTGTCTTGCTGCATGACCCACCTTCTCATGAAATTCAGTTCATGGACAGATGTCCTGATATTTTCCAGAATTCATTGTTCCATCAATGATGGCAAGCCATCCTGGCCCAGATGCAGAAAAAGAGCCCCAACCCTGATACTACCACCACCATGTTTCACAGATAGGATAAGGTTCTTATGTTAGAATGCAGTGTTTTCCTTTTTCCAAACATAACACTTTTCTTTTGAACCAAAAATTATTTTTTGGTCTCATCCGTCCACAAAACATTCTTCCAATAGCCTTCTGGATTGTCCACATGATCTTATGTAAACTGCAGACGAGCAGCAATGTTCATTTTGGAGAGCAGTGGCTTTCTCCTTACAACCGTGCCATGCACACCATTGTTGTTCAGTGTTCTTCTGATGGTGGACTCATGAACATTAGCATTAGCCAACGTGAGAGAGGCCTTCAGTTGCTTAGAAGTTACCCTGGGGCCATTTCTGACCTCGGCAACTATTACATGCCTTGCTCTTGGAGTGATCTTTGTTGGTCGACCACTCCTGGGGAGTGTAACAATGGGTTTGAATTTCCTCCATTTGTACACAATCTGTCTGACTGGATTGGTGGAGTCCAACCACTTTAGAGTTGGTTTTGTAACCTTTTCCAGCCTGATGAGCATCAACGACTCTTTTTCTGAGGTCCTCAGAAATCTCATTTGTTCCTGCCATGATACACTTCCACAAACGTGTTGTGAAGAGCAGACTTTGATAGATCCCTGTTCTTTAAATATAACAGGGTGCCCACTCACACCTGATTGTCATCCCATTGATTGAAAATTGACTAATTTCACCTTCAAAATTACCTGCTTAATCCTAGAGGTTCACATACTTTTGCCACTCACTAATATGTAATATTGGACAATTTTCCTCAATAAATAAATGACCAAGTATAATATTTTTGTCTCATTTGTTTAACTGGGTTTTCTTTATCTACTTTTAGGAATTGTGTGAAAATCTGATGATGTTTTAGGTCATATTTATACAGAAATATAGAAAATTCTAAAGGGTTCACAAACTTTCAAGCACCACTGTATGAGTGAGAGAAAATAAATGGAACCTAACTGCTATCTAAATTCCATTTATAGCATTTAGCAGGTATCCATATCCAGAGCAACTTACAGAAGTGCTTAGTGTTCTTCTTAAACATAACCTCATGTTAATACAAATAAGCAATAGCCCAAGAACACAACCCAACAAGAGCTTGATAGGCTCTGATGTGGGTAAATACGCAGTTGTGTTTTCAGTATTCACTTAAGTTATCTTAAATTATCGTATCAGGGCTGACCCAGGCATATTCCAACAGATCAGTGCCGGCTACATTTAGCTCATTCTAGTTACTATTTTTGCACTCTGTAACCTCAGTACACTCTTAACACCTACAACTTGGTACAAACATCCATGTCACCCAGGTAAATCCACACCACAGCAGCAGTACTGCACTACAGATGAAGCTTTTATAAGCTGTTTTCAGCATTATGTTTACTGCAATGCTGCTACCTTAGTAAGCATTTATTGACTTCTTTGATTTTTTGATAATGTTGACTTTAAAGACACCAGCTCTACACAGACTGAGGGTTAAAATATTATAATTTTACCTCTCATTGTCTGTTTTTATACTTAATTTCATTAACAAGAAACAAAAAAAAAGAAGCTGTGAAAACCGCTATTATATCATCTTGTTGGGCACTGGGGTGACACAGTGGCCTTATACACTAGTAGAAAATCCACAGGGACATGTATTTGAGTCCTGTCAGTGCCCTCCTGTTAGGTCAGGCATCACATGCAGACATGACTGGCTGTGTCTGTGGGAGCGGAAGCCGGTGGGGTATCTTTTCTTGGTGCTGCAACAGCAACTCCTACCCAGCCTTACAAATGCTAGAATAATACTTGAGAAATAAAATGTGCAGCTATAATATTGAAATGTGTTTATCGGCCTGGTATCAGCAAAAACCCTGGATTATAACAATTAATATTTAAGACTGCAAATGAGTTACCATTACAGCAGTTCTAGAAATTGGGTTTAGCTAAAGCTTTGGTTGCATGCAAGAGCCTTCCAGATATCAGATGTGACATTTAGGAAAGTCAGAACATAAATTAATAGCTCCTCCTGAGTTGGATCAGTTTTTCAAAAAACTAAATATGCCACAGACACTGTAACCAGCAAGTGGCTGCCACTTCACATTACAGAACATGGAATCCTAGTTGCAGCACAATTCATTTCAGATTACTTTTCTGTTCTGTAATTAGCTCAAAATAAAATATGGCCAGAAAATCCCAAAATCATAACCTCACCCTTCACATTTGTCATGTTATGCTTCCCTATCCAGTTATCCAGACTCCTATTCCCCTAGTTTCTCTTGACTCTTGACTCCCAGGCTTTCATTCTCCAATATATAAAATCCTTACAGCTGTTTCCCATGATCTGTTCATTTGTGTTTCCATTTATTGTGGGTTCATTTTCATTAGTGGGTTAATTTAATCAAATTCATTAGTGTTTTGTGTTCAAAAAGTTTCAAAGTTTATGTGTGTCATAGTTTATTTGTGAATATTAACCTGCTATTTTCTAGTTCTTTGTTGTGGCTCTGATCTCTGATCCATTTTCTAGTTTCCCCATTTATCTGCTCCTTTGGAATCATGTACTGGATTTTGTCCCTGCCTGTGCTCTGATCTGTCCGTTAATAAACATCTCTGTGAAAAGCTTTGTCTGTTTGTCTCCCTACTTTATCCAGGCGGACAACATTGGTGACTGAAGGGCTTTTAGTACAGCCCCAAGGAACATGTCCTTTCTTTTTTTTTTTTACCTCATTTCCTCTCTCACCAGGCAAAATCAGTTAAAGGTAGAGTGATTTTCACAAAGTTGGCAAAAGCCTAATTTATTATTTTAGATCCAGATCCTTCCCTCAGTCCCTCTTCAGAAGTTGCACACTAAAACACTGTGAAGGGCTGGACTACAGACCGAAAAATGCAGGGTTCAAGCCACTGCCAAGCCACCACTCTGGAACCATTGAACAACGTCCTAAACCAAAAATTGCTTGGACTGCAAGATTGTATTAATTGTAAGTCACTCTGGATAACATTGTCTGCTAAATGTAAATGTGAACACATGCACAAGTGGTGTTATGGCAATTTAAACATTGCTTTAGACAAATAAAAATAGAATCTTACAAATTTATAAGAGTTAAGAGTTATAAATTATATAGAGACAGCAGTGATGGAGACATACTTTTCCCACCCCCAAAATGTTTACGTAAAACCCAAATGCAACAGAGCACAAGACTGTCTAAACTAAAGTGTGACAAATAATGCCCACAATCTTGTTCTTTGATAGAGAGTGTGGGAGAGTGTAAAAGATGAGATTTGGAAGGTGTTATTTCTGCAGAGATTTCAATAAGACATGGATTGCAATAATAAGCATGCAGTAAAACAAGATTCCTAAGGTGTGAAACGCCTTGGACATGAAAAAATGATCAGACTCTGTACCTTCATTTCCATATTTTAGGATATATTCCTTGTGGGCCTGAGTGAAAACTCAAAGGCCGCTACGTTACGCTATACATTATGTATGCATACAAGCTTGCACACATTAAGAGGAGCAGTGTGAATTCAAGTGCGTCAGTCCCAAAGAGAAAAGAAAACTGAAAATTAAGACTGCGAATGGCAGCAGTTAAGTAGTGAGTGGTCAAACAGAAAGAGAGGGAATGTTCAATGTCAATATACTGTGAAAGAACTCATTCTACATTTTTATCTTATGTCATTAAAGACACTGATTGTCCACCCATGCAAGGCCCAGAGAGTGGCCAAATATTGTTTGTTTGTTCATTTAGTTTAACGTCGCCCTTTGGCATCGATGGCAATACAACGACATACACAAGGTTACATTAACACTCAATGTTTTATCAAAGCTAGTCTCGTGTGTGTGTGTGTGTGTATGTATACACACACACACACACACACACACACACACACACACACACATTCAGATTACATTTACAGCATTTAGCAGACGCCCTAATCCAGAGCAAATTACAATTGATACAATCCTACAATGCAAGCAATTGCAAAACCAAAAAACTGTTGGACCTAACAGTTACAGCTTGGCAGAGGTGGGATTTGAACCCTGGTCCTTTTGGTCCATAGTCCAGTACCTTAACCGCTAGGCTACCACAGTCCAACATTTACATTTACATTTACATTTACAGCATTTAGATCAGGGCTGATTTAGTGTGATCAATTAATCTAATGCATGTCTTTGGACTGTAGAAGGAAACCGGAGTTCCCAGATTAAACCCACACGGACACGGGGAAGACCCAGATCGCTCCACCTGGGATCAAACCCAGGACATTCTCTGTGTGAGGCGTCAGTGCTACCCACCGAGCCACAATGCCACCCCATTTAAGTACACAACCAATTATGGCAGTGGAAACAGTTTACAAGCAAACAGGTCTTATTGTATTGTGAATCAATTCCAAAAACACTAAAAATGTCCGAAAACTATCTAATAGCGCATCTTCAGTGCTTGACTACAGTGGTGCTTGAAAGTCTGTGAACCCTTTAGAATTGTCAAAATTTCCGCATAAATATTGCCTAAAATATCATCAGATTTTCACAAAAGTCCTAAAAGTATATAACCAGAAATAAATTGAACAAAATAGAAAAAAAGTATTATATTTGCCCATTTATTTATTTAGGAAAATGATCCAATATTCCATATCTTTGAGTGGCAAAAGTATGTGAACTTTTGCTTTTAGTCTCTGGTGTGACCCCCCTGTTTAGACATAATTGCAACTAAACCTTTCCAGTAACTATTGGATCAGTCCTACATATCTGCTTGGAGAGACTGTAGACCATTCCTCCTGTGGTGAAAATTCACCTGGTAAATAAACAACATTAAATATTACTTAAAAGAACCATTTACTATTGTTACCTTGCCTCTGAGGGCTACATCGCTTCAAAGTATACATCACATTATATACCATACTCCCATGTACATGTATTATTCAAATGTATTAAGACAAAGAGTTACAAATTTTAGTGGTTTAGCATTACATCACTGGAAATATATAACACCCATATGTTAATCAAAAATGGGCAAAATCAAGCCAAGAGAAAAATCTTCTTCTCATCATCATCCTGCACTCCATTAGGGCACTGAGTAAGGCACATACAGTGTACGCATCTATCACTCAAACGTCTCTAGGCCCAGAACAAATTCTCAACATTCCTAACCTGCTATCTCTAGCATAGTTCTCCTATGATGCAAAAAGGAAAGGCCATCCTTATCCCAGGTCATCTACTCAACTTATATCTGAACTGTCATGTTTTGTATCTGCAAATACATAAATGTTTAACATAAAAGTAGGTTTTGGTATGGACCCTGCACATCTCTGAGCTTGTTATCAGTGAGTACCAGCAGACAGCCCTAAACTCTGTTCTTTGGGGGGGAGAAACATTTGAAACCAAGGGTTTTTCAGAGTGTAGACGTTCAAAGCAATGAAATGAGTAAGGGCACATAGTGGAAAGAATTAATCACACTTCTAACATTAATGAACATAAACTACAAATTAGCATTTTAATTCCTGTCTGATCATTAATTAAAGAAAAGCATAGCCGAGTAACAAATAAATAAATAAACCTTTCTCATGTTTCCTAATCAGAAAGAGAATATATGGCTGGGTTTCTCCTTGCAATCTTACCATGAACACCACTGTTGCTCAGTTTTCACCTGATTGTGAACTCGAGAACATTCACATTACACCATGTGAAAGAGGTCATTAGTTCCTTAGATGTTACCTTGGGTTCCTTTGTGACCTGCAGACTATTATGTGCCTTGCTCCTGGAGGGTCGACCGATTACCAATGATATTCAGTTCTCTCAGTTTATACACTATGTTTGACCATGAGTCCAAACTCAATGGAGAGGATTTTGTAACCTTTTCCAGCCTGATGAGCATAACCAAGTCTTGCAGACGTCATCAGTAAGGTTTTTTGTTTGTTTATACCATGACACACTTCCACAAACGTGTTTTAGAGATCAGAATCTGGTGGATCCCTGTCCTTTAAAGCTCAACAGTGTGGCCCCTCACCCCGATTGATTCACGATTGGAATAAAAAAAAAACCCTAAAAGTTCACATACTTTCCCCACTTGAAGATATGTAATAATGGATCGTTTTCCTTAAGAAATAAGTGATCAAGTATAATATTTTTGTCTCATTTGTTCAATTAGATTTGTTTAGTCTATGTTTAGGACATGTGTTGTTTAGATAATATTTATGCAGACATAACATGCTAAAGGGTTGACGAACTTTCAAGAACCACTGTAAGAAGTACCTCAACTGTAAGTGCTAGTCCATACAATTATTCTATACAATGGCTTCATGAACAATGTCATAGCTTTGTTCTATAAATAAACACATGGATTATGGCTCCAAAATCAGGTTATTCTGCATGAATACTAATGTTATATTATACTTTTGTATACATCTGCGCAATAGTATCTACATAAATAGCAAAGTTGCTCTAAAATGAGTTACTAAAGATCTATCAGGCTAACAAATAGTCTTGCATTTAAAAATACTTACAATATGGCAATCTAGTTTTAAAAGATAAAATACTACCCACGCAGTTTCAGGTAAGAAAATAAATCGTTGTCATCACGAGCTACACAGGTAGAGATGAAAGCAGACTGCTGCAAATTCAACAGAGTTTTTTTTTCTTTTTAATCACTGGGTTTAATACAGACTATCATTTCATTATCTTCTCCATTTAATTCTGCACTGTGGTATGGCTCTTGGGGAATATCGACCCTTTACACTGACCCTTCAGATCGATACTACACACCTCAGTGGTCATTCAAAGTGTACACGCATGCATGTGTGTGTCCTCTGGACGAAGTGGTCATGCCGTCCTTACAGAATTCTCTGGGGAAAACATGTCTACTGCTGCTGCTGCAAAAGACTTTGTCCTATTGCACTCCTCTCAGTGACTTTCATTAACCTACACACATACTTTTGCTACAGTGTCTCAGTGTGAGATGTAATTATCATAGTCAGAATCATAGTAAGGTCCAGCTACCACCAGAGTGGAGTATGAAGTTTCCCTCATGTCTTTTCTACTGATACTCTTTTTTCCTCCCACATTACCAGATGGGACATGACCTTAAATTGGATTAAGTGGTTCCCAGCCTTTTTTTTCCTTGGAGCCACCTACAAATAGAACTAGAATTGTTCCCAGCATGCACGGTGATAACACATTCCATCGCGATTAGTAGTGACATGGCAAAGGCTGGTGACACACCTGAAACTTCATACGTACTACCAAAATAGAAGAAAGCAGCTGTGTTAAAATATCCTCAACATAGATATCATTCATAATGCTCCAGAAAGAAAAATCCTTGGCCAAGTTACAACCTCAAATCAGAAGAAGTTGGAATGATATAGAAAATGAAAATAAAACTAAAAACTGTCTTACCAAGACTCTTTATTTTTGACTATTATTTCATTGCATACAGTATGAATCCAAGATATTGCATGTTTTGTCAGGTCAACTTCATTTTATTTGTTACTAAACATCCGTTACTGCATTTTAGGCCTGCAAAACATTACAAAAAAGTTGGGTTGATGCTACTAATGAGGTAAAATTTATAAACAGTGATGTGATTTCAAACAGGTGATGTCACAATATGATACAAAAGCAGACTTGAGTTTTTGAGGAACAAATATGGACAGAGTATCTAGTTTGTCAACAAATGCATAAGAAAATTATTGAAATGTTCAAAGCCAATGTTCCTCAAAGAAAGATTGGATGGGATTTGCATATTTCCCCCTCCACATTGCATACTATCATGAAACAATTCAAGGAATCTGGTGGAATTTCAGTGTGTAAACGGCAAGGGTGGAAGTCTGAACTGAAGAGCCATGATACCCCATCCCTCAGACGGCACTACATCAAAAATCACTATTCATCAATAGCTGATAGAACCACATGGTCAAGGGATTACTTTTTCAAATCAAGCACTACAATATAGTGTTACATTCAAGTATGCCACTTAAAGCTTTACTGTACAAAAAAGAGGCCTTGTGTTACCCATGTCAAGAAGCGGTGTCGCATATGGGATGGGTCATCACACAGTGGAAACGTGTATTGTGGTCAGACAAATCAGTATTCCAGATCTTCTTTGGAAGAAATGGATGCAGTGTGCTCCGGACCAAAGACAAAAAAAAAACATCCAGACTATCATCAACAATAAGACCAAAAGCCAGAGTCTTTCATGGTATGGGGTTTGGTCAGTGCCCTTAGCAAATTAATCATTTATAAATTCTGTGATTTCAGCATTAATGCAGAAAAATACACTGACATTTATAACACAAGCTGCCTTCAAGATGACATTTACAATAATAGTCGTCTTTTCCAGGGATGTCCATTAATCTTTCAACAAGATAATGAAAAAAAAAAAAGTTTGGACTGAAATATGCAAATCTCTCCCATTGTTTCTTTGAGGAACATTGTTTTTAAACATATAAATCATTTTCTCATGCACTTGTTGAGAAACTGCAGATCCTCTGCCCATCTTTACTCCTCAAAGACTCAGCCTTTCCTTGGTTGACATTACCTCTTTGAAATCACATCATTATTTTGGGTGTTTTTTTGTTTGTTATTTTCAAAATAAAAATAAAAATAAAAATGAAATAAAGTTGACCAGACAAAACATGAAATATATTGGGTTCATACTGTCTGCAATGAAATACAAGTGAAAGTAAATGCATGGAACATTGCATTTTTTTAGCATATTTCCATACCGTCCCAACTTTCTTACATTTACATTTACAGCATTTAGCAGACGCCCTTATCCAGAGCGACTTACAATCCAAGCAACTGTGGATTAAGGGCCTTGCTCAAGCACCCAACAGTGGAAGCTTAGCAGAGGTGGGATTTGAACCCTCGACCTTCTCATCCAGAGTCCAGTACCTTAACCACTAGGCTACCACAGTCCCTAAACCAGTCCTTTAGCCTAAACCAAGTACTACATTTTTTAAAAAGAATTAAACAGCTCTTACCAAAATCATATAATTACTATTTATGTATATTTATTGTTTTCAAAAGCATAAAAGCAAGGTGAATACAAACTGTATTACTGAATTCCTATGTAGAAAAATGTCTTGGACATTGCACTGATCCTAGGTGTGTGTCTGTGTGTGTGTGTGTGTGTGTGTGTGTGAGAGATGTGTTTGTTTTTTGCTGGCAAACAACCTTTTATTAATCCATGTCAGAACATTTGTTGATGAGTAACCTAGTCACAAAATTCTATTTACGTGTAAATAGTAACTGAATTTAAAACATATATGCCATTGTGAATGCAGAGTTCCACTCTCTCTGTAGTTTGTCTAAGGATATGCAGCTCGCGCTGTCTTGGCTTATAAGGATTAAATGCAGAAACAATGCTCCAACCAGACGTCCAGTCTGACCTGATTAACTCCTTTACCAAACAAGAAGGAAGAGGTGTAGGGAGATCTAGTAAGATTGACAGCACGCATTAAACAGTGTGTGTGTGTGTGTGTGTGTGTGTGTGTGTGTGTGTGTGTGTGTGTGTGTGTTGGGGTGGGGGCGCTTGTTCTACGCAGAACGATGCAAGTGCTGCAGTCGGAAATAGCGTCTGTCTGTGATTCAGTTTGAGGTTGAGTATTTGGACCCACTACATAGAGTCAAGACTGTCACCCAGTGTTTCTCCACCCTTTTCTCACCTCCATGCATCCCTAGACAGCTGGAATGGGCCATAACCACAATTGTGTTATCTTTATTGCTGCTTTCATCTATCTCTCCAGCACGAACATAATGGATTGATGGGTCAAAATACTGCAATGGCAGGCAATGACAATTAGAACAGCAGAATGCAGCATGCACAGCATATTAGTTTCTGAAAGAAAACACAGTCTAAACTTGTTGTCTCACCCACGTCTGCTTCATGGCTTTTTTTTGCTGAGTGGCGAGTTTGGCTACTTAACGAGGTTACAAAAAATAGACAAAGTGGCATTCATACCTGATGTAGACCTAATGTGTTTTATTGAATATTTACATTTGAATATTTGCAATTATGAACATGTATGTACATGTACAGTTTCTATTCATTAACACCATTTGAGAAATATTCCGTGAATGACGATTATATATATATATATATATATATATATATATATATATAATCCGAAACTGAAACAGAAATTAACATTTAAAATGCATATTTAGAATCGCTAGTATAATCTGACATAAATTGTATAAGTTACTTGCATTATGGGGTTCAAATAACACAGAACAACATTTTTTATGATTATTCTGGCTAATGCACATGTGCATCCCACCACTACAAAGGGGCCAAGACTTTTCACCCCTCTTTCTGACACATTCACTAATATGGCGATTGGTTATTTCTAATGACGAGGCGGGGCTTTTGTACTACAGTCCCATTCCTATTTCAACCATTGATCAGTCTCCTCCTTATATAACTTCTCTGATAACAGACAGGGGTTGTACATCATCCGGCACTGCAAGTTTAAAGTAGGATTAAAGTGCCATCTACCAACCAGTCTGAAAAATGTCGGCTTGGCAGGATAGAATTTCATTACTGGCAGGACATTTGTCACATTTTAAGCTTGGTGAGGGCCAGAGCCGAAGTTGTCGGTTGAGGTAAAATGCATGGAGGGAAATCCGTCCTGCCATCACAGGTAGTGAGATAACAGAGGGTCAGAACATCATCTGAATTTTGTTCACATTTCCTCTCAAAATAATTATAATTCTCCAAAAACATATTTGTGGATGTGTTCTCCACGTTACCTGACATACAGCATCTATTCATATTCCAAAGTAGCCTTGTTACTGTAATGATTTTCACTGCATGTATTTTGCTGTCAGCGGTGTACATATGAAACGTCTCATTTTTGTTTCATCTCCTGTGCATCACAAAGACATTTATAACTGCCTCGCTCATTATAAAGTCAGACAGAGCAAGGCAGGCATAGTTTGGATGGTACTTTGTATGAATATGTCTATGCAGATGTTGAAAGTGCATCAAGTTGCATAAATTACTGAAAAAGCAAACTATGAACAGCATTCATTTTAAAATCACTAAACTGCAACAGTTCAGCAAGTCACTCAAGGCCATGTACAGCCATTCAAATATGAAATGAGAGATTTTAGATAAGAGGCTGGACTGCAAGGTAATTGCTAACTATTGAATTTGAGAATGATATTCAATGTGAATGGGAGGGAGCCTAGGTGAGCCTGGAACATTCGGTAGCATCTAAACACAGCCACTGCTGTCTATTTTCCTCACATAACACTCCCTCTACAGACATGCACAGACAGACGTACAGAGACGAACAAAGGTTTGGACACCAGAGTTAAAACTACCTTTATTTGACTTTTTAAATTTTATTATCACTTCAAGAAATTTCTTCACACTATTCCATGAACAATGCAAGTTCTTTTGTGAAGTCGATGTAACTTGTTTATATGGATGAATACCAGGAGAAAACTGAAGACTGGCTGTTTTATATTATTAATGTTTTATATTTTAAGTATGCAAACTATAGTTCCAAATAAATGTTTTGAAATGCAATCAAGTGCCTTTCAAGTAGCAATTTATTAACTCATTAGATTAACCAAAATATATTTATTTTATACCAAATTACTATATTGTGATGCAGTCCCCTTCACCACTACCGGCATAAAGATGAATAAAAAAATTTGTTAATCGGCTTAATCTCACACTGAAAAGAAAAAAATTGAGAAATCCAACCTAATTGATGTAAATTTAGTCTGAGAAAAACACCCACATCAAGAAAATTATTTTTAATAAAACCACATTTGCCACAGGCAACCCTGAATTAAATACTTTGTATATCCTTCCTTTGCCAATTACACTTCCAGCTCTAGAACTCTGCACCACACACACACACCACATGCAGGAGGTTTAGTGCAAATAGTTGTTTAATGTTGTCCTTACCTTGTCTTGCGTTTTAACTGTGCAAACAGTGGTGCTTATGCTATTTCTGCATAAATGTGACCTAGAACATCATCAGACTTTCACAAAAGTCCTACAAGTAAATAAAGAGAACCCCGTTAAACAAATGAGACAAAAAAATTATATTTGGTCATTTATTTATTGAGGGAAATTATCCAATATTACATATTAGTGAGTGGCAAAAGTATGTGAACCTTTACTTTCAGTATCTGGTGTGACTCCTAGAGATACACCGATTGCAATTTTCTCAGCCAATTCCGATTTTGGATTATTCCGATTGTCTTGCGGTCTCAGAATTATGAATTACATCATACTGACATATTTCTGTTCAATTTTTCTTTTGATGGAAACTTCTACATTGCTAAGGACAAACAGCAGGGACCACTGGCTCTGCGCTCATGCTAGTTTTAGCTTTAAACTCTTTGCCCTTGTTTGTTTTGTTAAATTCCTCATATTGAGTGGGGTAATGCTGTTTTAAATGTCTTATTAAATTGTTTCGAATGTTTTCTTATGTTGTACCAAATGTTTTTGGAGTTGTTCCTCCATGGCTTACTTTCACCATCCATGTATTGGAAACAGCATGGTCCACTCTGAAGACATGGCTGTGTCCGAAACGGATGCCGACGCCCTTGTTAGGTTGGCATGCTAGTACCGGGGGTACAACCCAGTATTAGCAAGGTGTACCTAATGAAGTGGACAGTAAGTTTGTATAATAAATACACATTTACAGCATTTAGCACACACATATACTGTGTATTGTCATTGTTGTCAATGTTACTATCTGATGTTAAATGTGCCCTTGTCATTTAGTTCAAGACATGTTTCAGCAATTTTATTCTAATATGTTTGCAGAATATCAGTAATTACTTCTGTAATCAGGATAATGAAATAAAGCATATAATAGTGTAATTTAACATCACCCACACCATGTAGCGTTTAAATATGTCAGGCTTTCCGACTCTGCCTACTTTAATCATTTCTTATTCCCAAAGGAAGAGGGATAGAAAATTGTTCGTTCATAGGGATATTTGTGAGTTAAAGTAATGCCATGCAGCCCTTGCTTCTGTTATCTCTAAATAATCCATCTCTGCTCTCCTTACTAACTCAATGTAAATAAAGAAAATAAATAAATAAATAGCTGCGATAGTGTTATGCCAGCATCAATTGTATGACAACAGTATCCCAGGAAATGGGGTCAAAAGGCCAAGAGAACACAGTAAGCTGCTAACAGACTAACAAGGGAATTCAAAAAGATTGTTTTGCCTCAGACCTTATGAGAACACAACACAAAGCAGGAATAACAGCTATATTCTTCTACCAATCCCATGTCAACCAACAAGTTATCACTATGAGCTCTGTTCATTTTGAGAGTTAATGGACCATCAATCCATTACTGTAGAATCTGTCAGATGAAAACCATAGCTCAGATGAAGTATGGCCAATAATCTACAATATATTAACACTGCAGCCTTTCTGTGCATTCAGTGACCATGAGGGAACAAGTGGATCTGTGGCGCTTATCCACCATAACTACTATAACGACAGAGACAGACAGAGGCAGGGAGAGCAGTAGGAGCTAAACCCATATTACACTGAAGAGGTTATCACAAGTAGCACACAAGTGGCAGCATGTACACTGCGTTTAATGCGTGAACACAATGTCATTGATGTTTACTATTGTCACACCAAATACCCCAAATTATCTATCAGTGTGGGATCTATATCAAAGTACCACTTCTGTATATTATTGTATTGAATATTATCATTCATTCCTTCACTTTCTTATCCGCTTAATCCTGAACAGGGTCAAGGGAAAGCCGGGGCCTAGTCGGGAGCATAGAGCGCAAGGCAGGAACAACCCCAGACAAGGCGCCAATCCATCGTAGGGCACAAATCATACACTTATACACACACACTCACACACTCACACACATAGGGGCGTATTGAATATTATTGATATTGTAATTGGAGATATTCACAATGGTATCAGCCCCTTATTTACTGCTTATTTACTCATGCTAGCCAAAAACGTGTGACGCTAACACTCAACCCTGCCACCAAGTGATATCAGCCTAGCTAGGCTCTTATTTGTTTAACTGCACAGTGTTTAGACATGTATGTCACTCTCCAACTGAGTTTACTACAGAGTAATTCTGAGTCTTACACAAAGGCCAAGCAATCACAAGTGTATTTGAGGAAGTTCTATCCACATTTTGCTCCAAGAATTTATGAACTGCACACACACACACACACACACACACACACACACACACACACACACTATTGCTAATAACTATTGTTTTCTTTGAAAATTTGTCTAAAACACTTTTCTGTTTACATGCCTTAAGCCTCTGTATCGTTAACTATCATGTCCTTCCACATAAATGAAAATGTGTGAAGACATGTGCATGTGCACTTTTCATGCTTACCATTTAGCATAACGTTGTTCCTTACCAAAATGAATAAACTGAAAGATGTGAATGTACACATGTACACACAGCTTTACATTAAACATTAACATTAAAATACTGTACTGTACCTTGTTCACTGTTCCATGTTTGTATGATGTTTTCTGTTCAGCAAGTGAACCAAAAGAGAAGACCTAACTGTTATGGCACACGCAATTCACGCAATTCGCACAAATATGTTGTAGCAGTGGGCCACCACTGCAAAGTATATGTAGTGGAAATGCTGTTTATTGTACATTGCAGTCTGTGTGATGCATTAGCTTAAATAACAGGTTTCCATTTACATTGACATGTCAGGTCTCTGTGTATCAGATATTGCTATGTATGACACTCTACACACAGATGCTGATATTGGATCTACTACTATTCCAAGTGCATCTACGCTGCTCTTTATGTTGATTTTCTAAATGTACAGTACTGTGCAAAGTCTTAGTCCACCATTAGATTAGCAATGATATAATTACCACATGTAACAATGTCGAAGATTCAACCCCAAAATCGAAAACTTGGATTTGTCACTTCATAATACTCTTTTCCACATATCTTAATTCCAATCTTTATGAGCTTTAGCTTGTCTTAGACTTTTTACTCTGTTCCCCTTCCAAAAAACTGATCTCTTTGCTGCTACACTTCCAAAAAGGCCATTCTTGATCAAACTTCTTCTGACTGTAGAAGGGTCAATCCTGATGAAGCTGCCAGATGCTGCTATTACTCACATGTAAGGGGAGATCACACTAAATACTAAATACTTAAAGAAGCTGTTTTTCAGATCGTTGTTTAATTTTTTGTATGCAGTATACACATTTTCTGGTTATATTCTAATACAGACTGAGAAATAATTATATACAGTGGTGAACCCTTTAGAATTTTCTATATTTCTGCATAAATGTGACCTAAAACATCATCAGATTTTCACACAAGTCCTAAAAGTAGTTAAAGAGAACCCAGTTAAACAAATGAGACAAAAATATTGTACTTATGTCATGAAATGTCATTAAATCGCAAATACAAAACTCAGCAGAGGGCTTTTAATTTAAAACAACGAATACAGAAAGCAGACAGCGATGATGCCCACGCACTCTACATGAAGAAGGGAGAAGACAAGGAGGGGAGAGAAGAGAGAAAGGTAGATTAAATTACCTATCGTTAAGTTAGATAGGTTTTACAAGTGAAAAGAACATTCGCAATGTAACAAAGCCTGTCGTACAACAGCGCCAGCACCACGCCACGACACACACAGGTGCTTTATGACTCTGAGCACTGTTCAATTCATCATCATTCTGGCAGTATTGCATCAAATTAAACCCATAGCTGAGACCACATAAAGCCACAGTAGGTGACATTAAAATACAAACAGAGAAAGGCAGACGGTCTTTTTGGTAAACAAACAATGCAACAATTTCAGAAATGTAAACATTAATTCACTCAAAAGGTCTGTTTTAATAACCTCATTAGTATAAACACAGATAGCTCCCATAGAAATAACAACCTTAGACTAAAGCTAGGATTACTTAACATTAGATCACTCACAAACAAAGCAGTGATTGTAAATGAAATGTTCACATGAAATGATCACATGAAATGATCACATGAAATGATCACTGTCTTACTGAAACTTGGATTAGACCTGATGAATATTTAGCCTTGGCCTCACCTCGTGGATACAGTCAGGCTCATCGCCCTCGTCCTAATAGTGGTGGGGGAGGCGTAGCCACAATTTTTGAGAAAGAGCTAGGTGTTACAACTAAATCCCATTACAAGGCTAATTTGTTTGAAATACTGATTCTTAATGAGACTGATCCATCGTTATGGAAGTCAAAACCCACACTCTTTTCAGCTTATCACTATTTACCGCCCTCCTGGTCCTTATTCAAAATTTCTTCAGGGATTTGATAACTTTCTTTCCTGCTTACTACTGTCAACAGATAAGGCTTTAATTGCGGGTGATTTTAATATTCACTTTGACAATGAGCAGGATCCACTTAAAATTGCTTTTGAGTCTGTTTTAGAATCCATGAGTATCACTCAGAATGTGAGGGGACCAACCCACCGCTGTAATCATACTTTAGATCTAATATTAGTAACACTATGGATAACCTTGATGTTTTCCCACAAAGTGATTTGATTTCTGATCACTATTTCTTAGTTTTTGAGCTACCTCTAATAAATAAAACCCTACTCCCACATTATCACACCAAGCGCACTCTTACATCTGCTACTCCAGCTGCGTTCATTAATAATCTACCTGTTATGGTGCGCCTAGGTATGGGCGAACCGTGTAAAGTGAAAAGGGGTTTTTAGGACCCAACTGCTGTTAGCTCCAGATGGAAGGGATAAACCAAAAACTAAATAAATAAAAAGGTGTGAGAGTGTGTGGCAAGACACATGCACAAAAAGACTGAAAATAACGCTACTCCTATATTAGGGCTGGCAGCTGGGAATCAAACCCTGATCACCAGCATCAGGGTCAAGAGCTCTGACGTCGCACCATGAGGGGGCTGCTGCAGATGTCAGCGACAGGAGGGGTGAAAGGACAAACGAAAGAACCGCGCTGAACGGACTCAAACAAAGGCGATGTATAATAAATGTGAAACTAGTCAAGTCAAGTCAAGTCATATTTATTTATATAGCGCTTTATACAATGGAGCATTGTCTCAAAGCAACTTTACAAGTTTAGATTATTTCCTAATAACTATGTTCAATTCCAAACTAAAAAAGGGGGAAAAAGGTAAGCACCACAAACTGCACTAAGAAATGCGCTGTAGCAAGTGCTGGAAGAAGCAAGCCTAGTGCGTACTCCTTGCCCTACTCTGATCAACTAAGCTTTTACCTCGAGCCTCTGAGCTCTATTTGGCTGCTTCCCTTTCCAGAAGCAGTCTACCAATATCCCTAACTGACCATACCAAAGCCGAAAAAGAAAGGCGGATCATGACAGCATGCGTGAGACGGGTGAGGTCTCGCATTTGAGAACATAAGGGTGTCGCCAATCACCCAATAAGTTCCAATAATGATCACCGCATGCATGTTTGGGATCACCATACCGGAGGTATTTAAGATTGCTTGGAGGGATAGCATGGCAGAGTATAAGCATGCCCTCACTTTGCTAAAGCTGCGTATTTTTCCTCAGCCATAAAGAAAAATAAGAATAATCATAGAGTTCTCTTTAAAATACAGTCTAAAAACTGTAAAAATGTGACTCTTACAGAATGTGACTCTTACAAAGTGACTCACGTTCTGCTTAATTTTAACAATAATGATTTCAAGACTTTCTTTAACGACAAGATAGAAAACATTAGGCAGAAAAAAAAGATGCTCATCACATCATCCAACTATTCAGCAACCTTCCAGATGCAACATTAATGTAGATGTTTGTTTAATTAGATGTAAATCAAGACTACCCCAATTACTAATACTGAGCTATCCACACCGATCAGCTCATCTAAGTCATCACCTTGTTTATTAGATCCAATTCCTACTCATTTACTCAAAGAATTGATTCCTAGTATTATAGAGCCACTGCTGATTATTTTAAATTCATCCCTTACCTTTGGTTATGTGGCCAAATCCTTTGAGTGTGCCATTATTGAACCACTGATTAAAAAAGCCAATCTTGATATCTAATTGTAGACCCATTTCAAATCTACTTTTCCTCTCCAATCTTAGAAAAAGCCATCTATGAGCAGCTCTGCAGTTACCTCCAAAGGAATGGTATTTATGAAACATTTCAGTCTGGATTGAGGCCCCATCGTAGTACTAAAACAGCTGTAATTTGGGTACTAAATGATTTATTAATGTCCTCAAATAATGGATGTGTTTCTTTTCTTGTTCTGTTAGACTTAAGTGCAGCATTTGCCTAGATAGATGACAATGTCTTATAGAAAACACTGTAGGTGTTAAGGGATTGGCATTTTTTTGTTTTAAATCCTACTTGACCGACTGGTATGAGTTTGTTTATGTAACTAATCTACGCTCTAAGCTCTCAAAAGTGAAGTATGGCGTGCCTCAGGGGTCTGTGCTTGGCCTGCTTTTTTACTGTGTAAAGGAAATAAAAGATTGGATGTCATTTAATTTTCTCTTACTTAACTCCGATAAAACTGAGGTTTTAATAGTGAGACCCAAGGCTGTGAGAGACAGGTTGGCTACATCTATCCTAAATCTAGATGGCTGTCAAGTATTGCCCAGTCCGTCTGTAAAAAACTTAGGAATCATTTTTGATTCAGATCTCTCCTTTGATGCGCACATTAGCGAAACCATTTGAATTGCTTTCTTTCAATTATGTAATACTGCTAAACTCTTTTAATGATGCAGAGAAACTGGTTCATGTGTTTATACCCTCAAGGTCGGTTACTTACTGGATGGTCTAGTAAATCCATAAATAAACTTCAATTAGTTCAGAATGCGTTCTATCATCACCACACTGGTTACCAGTTAAATTCCGCATTGACTGCAAAATACTTCTTGTAACATATAAAGCACTATGTGGCCTGCCCTACATTATCTGAGTGAACTCGAGTCTTACAATCCAGCTCGTCTACTTTGTTCGCAGGGTGAAGGATGAAGGGGGGAAAGACTTTTTCATACATGGCCCCCCCAACTAAGGAATAAACTCCCCACTTCAGTTTGAGATTTATACACAGTCCAAATTCTAGTCTAGGCTAAAACATACTTATTTACACAGGCTTTTGGTTAGACTTAGACTGAGATGTATGGCTCATCAGCTCCAGTCCCACCATACCCGGGCCACTCCAGTAACTCTCTCCCTCCTCTGGTTGACTGGGGACGAAGTGCCGCCAAGGACCTTCCTGTTTAGACTCAAGATCCTGGAGTGACTGTGTATCGAACTGCTTAATGCCGATGTGCATATTTTATATTTTACTTGAACTATGACTCCATGACTTATTAGTTAGATAAATAAGTTTCATTCTTACATTTATCATCTAGGCCACCCAAGGTAGTTGGGTCTTCCCAAGGTTTCCTCCTCATAACACTTAGGGAGTTTTTTCTTGCCACTGTCACTTGCTCTGTCCCTGCCTGACATTAACATTTTTTCAGTCAAAAGTTAATTTTTAAAAATTCATTTTTTTTTTCCATCACTAAAATATATCAGTATACAACTAGATTTTATTTGACAAATGTCACATCCCATCCAAAGATTCACAGATATTATGTGTATTTATGGAATTTTAGAAGAAAAAAAATTGCAAATGAAGTTATGTTTCCAACCACTACAGTTATGCGAATGAACTTTACATGACGTAAGCTACCACGATTAGGGGTGGCATCAAAACAAGAAAAAAAAGGAAGAATCTCTTTGCTTTTAGCGGCATTATTTTTACAGACATTACAGTCTTTTTTATGGCTGTGTTCTTTGCAGGTTAGGATGAGCAGTGGCCCACCTAATGAGGGCTGAAATGTATTGTGTATGCGCATTGGTTCGCACGGCAGCACACATGATGCAGCTGTCTTTAACACAACCATCTCTTCATTCATTCATTTTCATTATAATTTTAACAGTCAAGCTCACATTCAGTTGGGTCGACGACTAAATCATATCTAAATGTAACAATGCAGCTTTTGTTTTCTTTTTGGTCTGATCAGTTGGAACGGAATCATGTGACCTACAGCTTGACACATCATTGTTTATTCAAAAATCCCTTTCCATCACCTTTTATCACATTTAAAACTGCTTTTGCAATATTTGGGTGGTTTTTTTTTGTTGTTTTTTTTGCAAAAACTGTAAATGGAAAATCTACTACATCATTTCAGCAAAAGAATGCAACATAACTAAACACACTGTAGATCAAGACAATAGGTAATCATCTGTCCATGATGTAATGTCCCGTATGCCCTTGTGCTTGGCATCTTACCACTCAGCTTGAAGAATACTTAACTGCACACAAACACAACATATGGAAGGACTTGTCTAAATTTACCCTTTGGCTCAAGGTTATATTTTAGACATACTGTGTACAAGGCTTAAAAGCATATGGCACTTAAACAGAGCCACCAACATTTTAAAATGCCCAATAACAGATTCTCAATCACAGATCAAATTTATCCTAGCAATAACTAGTCTATGATATTGTACTTTAGAAAACCTGCACAATCAATGAACAAAATCACAACAATAAAACAAAAACCGCCGCATATAGTTATAAATCATTTAAGTGTGGCATTTCAACCATATTGGCTCTAACAATCCATCATTCACACTGATATTGTCTGTGAAAGAGGAAGCCCCACCTATCATGTCATGGTAACAATTTGAAAGAAGGCCTCTATAGATCATAATAAATAGCAATATTATACCCACAATCAAACAAATAATGAAGCTTGTGGTTGATAGCCCATTAAACGCACAATTTATCACACAATTCTTCAATGATCAGGAAAAAATATATTGTCAGGAGAGAACTGCAAATTGGACAACAATCTCCCACAATGCAACAATGAAGATAATTAGCAGGAAGTTTCTAAAGAAGTTAGGACAAGACAAAAGTTTTTCAACCAGTTTTGTACAATCAAGAACATGTTGCATTCCAATATTTGTGAGGTCCTCACAGTGACCATGTATTACATTTACATTTAAGTCATTTACAGACACAATTATCCAGAGCGACTTACTGATACATACCGATACAACATTACAACGCAGGCAATTGTGGGATAAGGGCTTTGCCAAAGGACCCAACAGAGGCAGCTTGGCAGAGGTGGGATTTGAATCCTGAATCTTCTGGTCCATAGTCCAGTACCTGAACACTAGCATGACCTAAATTTTCTCGGTTCTGAGGACATGCCCCCTTCTCATTGCGAATCATCAACAGGCTATCAACCAAATTTTGTTATCTAAATGCTTCTCTCAAGATTCAAGGATCACAGCAACTTTAGTGGCATGACTTTGATGAGAACAATACTGGCAAAGTATTACATTAATAACATCAAAAACCATGTGCCCAGGTGTTGCCAAGTGACAAATAACACACAAAACTATTTTATACATATACACTTTTTGTTACATGTCTTATACATTGAGCACACAAATTCTAACTTAAAGGGTGGATTCATGAAAGAGATAAATCAAGACTATCTGTGGATGTGGGGGTCGGTGTGACATTACCAAGACAACAGGTGCTAAGCTTTTCAAAGCAGAAGGGTAGGCCTGTGAGTGGGTGGCTGTCCTTATGAAAAAATGCACTGCGTCAGTCATTCTAGTGTTAACTGCTAACATGCCACCATCCCCACACAGTCGATAAATAATGAGAACACCTACATTATAGCCGTAGTAACCTTTTAAAAAAGCTTCAACTTGTGAAAAAAATGCACTTTTGTTTTGATGTCCAGCCAAATGTCTTCATATTGTGCATGTGTGTATGTAAATAGGTGAGTAAGAGCAAGGTGATTCTGTTGAGGGCTTAAATAAGTAATGGTCAAACTATTTGTTAGTCTTTGCTCTCAATGGTACTGGCCCCTTCTATGTTTGAAAATCAATAAATAGATTGGTTTAAAAAATGTCTTCACATTTTTTAGCTACATTAGGTCAGACAGTAACAAACAACTGCGATTAATGAGCTTAATGTCCCACTTACACGTATACAAACTTATTCATTAAATGCAGCAAAGTCATTATACATAAAAGTAATCTTGATTAAAACGTGACTAGAAATATTTTATGAACAAAATGTTTCTTAGCACTTAAATGGTCATCTGTGACTTCCTGTTATACTAGTGTATGAATATGAAGTAACAGAAGTCATTTGTCAGCATGGAGGAGAACAGAGAAAACAAATGAAATGAGAAAGATATGTATGATAAGATATCTTTTAAACTCAAGCAATATCTATAATGTTGATGCCAAAAATACTTGCATCAAATGTTAGGTAAAAGCCTGTAAGCCTGTAAGGAACCCAGCTGAAAGATTATGCAAATGTATTTTGTCTCATATGCTGTGAGGAAGATGGTCAGAGGGTCACAAATGTCTCCAAAACCAAATGATGGAGTGTAGGAGGCAGCATTTGAAGTGTAGGAGGCAGCATTTGATCAGCAAGCCTTTTAATCTACCATTAGACACCACCTACAAACCAACAGATTATGTGGAATGCATCCAAAAACAAAGAATTTTATTTCCTTCAAATTTCAGAGCTTGGCACTTGTTAGTTATTACTAGAACTTTGACTGATATTTGGTATTGCAGTCAAATAAGACATAAACTTAGCTTTATGGCAGAAAAAAAAACATCTAGAGTGATACAGAAAACTGATAAGTTGAACCCTGTTAAGCATTACATTATGGACTCCATAAACAACACAAGAAGCTTTTAATTGAAAATCTGGCTCATGACAGGACCTTCAAGCAGGACAATGATCCAAAACATTTCTCCAAATCCAAACAATTTATTTACCAAAGCATACCCTTTTTTTACATGACCATCCCAATAGGGGTTGCGATATGACTGCAATTTTAGATTGTGAACAATTACAATGCCTCCATGATCTGCCTTAACAGAGAGATTAAGAAAACCAAACATGTTATTACATTTGTTAAAAACAACAACATAACATCTCGCTGACAAAGAAAAAAAATGTGCAAATAATAGCCCAAATGTGGCAACACAGTAACATCACTGATGATACAATATTGGTGACCAAAACATTTAATTATTCGTTATAAGGAACTGGTTTGGATTTTTCAAAAGAGACACAGCATAAAAACTTTGCAAAATATGCAAACACTGGTGAACATTCATTCTATGAGCCTGTTCTTCCAAAAAAAAACAAAGAAAAAAAACAATAATAATCAGATACAATCCAGCCAAAAAACCTTGTGATATTTTGCACATCCACTCATCTGACCTAAACCCAGTTGGAAATCTCTGGGTTAAGTTGAAGAGGTAATTACACTAAAGAGGATTTAGGGCCCTGGAGGATCTGGAGAGATGACATACTTTGGGATGTCTCAGATTCCTCGCTCATTTTTCAATCTCATCAAGCATTACAAGACAGTGTTACAATGGTAAGAAAATAATAAACCTATTTAAATCTAATGTGTATTCAGTGCTATTGAAATTGAAAGTTATAAGGTTATAACCTTATGCATTTGTATATTTATTGAACAGATTTAGTTATCTGCACACCCTCATAGAGCCTAAGACACAAATCACTGAGGGTGGAAAGTATTCTTACAACCTTACTAAACACACAAACACCTTTGTTTCTTTCTCTAAAGTAGAAATCCCCAAAGACCTCCAGCCTACCTATAGAAAACTTATGTCACCTTGCAGAGTTTGTTAGCCATATTCTTGGGAGAACTCTGACATGGAGCAGTACTAACTCAAAGCTTAGTTTCAGCAGGAGTGACACACGCTGCAGGGAGCTGCCAATATCAGGAATTGTCACCTTGCACCAAATGTAAGAGGATTTTTTTCCTCCTCACTCTGCATGTGTTGGATTGCGGTGATGAAGCCAGCCAGACGCTTTCTGCCAGGATGTGCAAGTGAGAAGGTGCTGCGTGTTTTCAGAGGGGTAAGATAACACCAGCATCCTCATGAGCCAAGTAATACACAGACACGCAAAATATTTGATGATTTGATACATATATACAATAAACTTGTTCTTAAATTACATGTTATATTGTACTCATTGACAATAACAATAACTCACCAAGAAGGAGATGTTGGAATTGAATGAAACTTTATATGTGTGAATGTAATAATGATATATGCAAGTGATTACAATATTAAAGTCAAGTATATTGGGGAAAACTGTACAAATGAAAGGTTAGTTCCCTGTTAGACCGCCCCTGGTCTGGATTCAATTTGAGATAAAGTTGTGCATTGGAGGCAGAGAGGTTCCTTATGGTATCCTGTGGCACATTTGCCCACAGATGCCACAGATGTCATTGAGTAAATCAAGTCAAGGCAGACTTCTCAAACTTCAGTAATAATTCCACACCAGTTAACAATTTATAAACTTGCAATTTACAAATACAGATCTTATAACAAGATGTCTTGCGTAAGACAGCTTTGAATTAGGCAACACAAGTACTTAATTCCACCTAACCTGAGGTTCCACATGTCAGACTACTTCCCGATTATGCCTATACCGACCTATGCAGTATATTTCTGCACATCCTCAGTGGAAATGAGGACTGTACAGTGACAGTGTCCTCTGATTCAACATGCTTAATGTATTTTTGGATCTCTGCACACTCATTTACACACACACAGGGCCAAGTCAGAAATAGCAAGATATTATGGAAAGGCAGTAATGCATGAATAAACAAAAGATTCTCCATGCTGAATCTTGACACGAAAAGACACAGTGAATTTGATGACTAATTAATTGGGCTAATGCAAAGCAACATTACAAGTCTGTTGTACTGCAAAGAAATGTTTGACTTTAGTTTATTTTCAGCTAGGAATTCTGATAATATACACAAAACTATCATCTAAACTAAAACATGTGTGCACAATCAACATCTGCTCACTTTAACGACTGAGGTCTTAAAGAGTATAATACATGATAAAAGGAAATAAAAATGTCTTTTAACTCTGGACACTGCACCATAAAGAGCTGCTCACCTCAACAGCCAATCAACACTGCAGATCCTCAATCTGAGGTGGGAGTTAAAAGTTTGAGTGCGCGTGTGTGTGTGTGTGTGTGTGTGTGTGCGCGCGCAAGCGTTCCATTACTCCTTAGCTCACATTTACACAAGAGACTGTACTAACATAGTTGATGCAAGTTACTCGTCAATGCGTGTATGACTTTCCGCTACTTATTTGTAACAAGCTGTAAATGGTGTTCATAAGTGTATGTGCCTGTTCTACTGTAAGTAGTACTCCTTTGTTTGCTGCCCCCACTTCCTGTATATTCTCTCTAACCTGTAATTACAGTGGTGCTTGAAAGTTTGTGAACCCTTTAGAATTTTCTGGATTTCTGCATAAATATGACCTAAAGCATCATCAGATTTACACACAAATCCTAAAAGTAGATAAAAATATTATAATAACATTAGATTATAATATATAATAACAGAAATATTACACTTGGTCATTTATTTATTGAGGAAAATGATCCAATATTACATATTAGTGAGTGGCAAAAGTATGTGAACCTTTGCTTTCAGTATCCGGTGTGACCCCCCTATGCAGCAACAACTGCAACTAAACGTTTCCTGTAACTGTTGATCAGTCCTGCACACCGGCTTGGAGGAATTTTAGCCCATTCCTCCGTACAGAACAGCTTCAGCTCTGGGATGTTGATGGTTTCCTTAACCTTTTCCAGACTGATGAGCATCAACAACTCTTTTTCTGAGCTCCTCAGAAATCTCCTTTGTTTGTGCCATAATACACTTCCACAGACTTATGTTGTGAAGAGCCGACTTTGATAGATCCCTGTTCTTTAAATTGATTTGATTGAAAACACCTGACTCTAATTTCACCTTCAAATTAACTGCTAATCCTAGAGGTTCACATACTTTTGCCACTCACTAATATTGGATCATTTTCCTCAATAAATAAATTACAAAGTATAATATTTTGTCTCATTTAGAGATACTGTGTGTGTGTGTGTGTGTGTGTGTGTGTGTGTGTACATGCGTGCACGTTTGAGAGCAATTTGTTCATGGATAGCTAACACTTGGAGTGTTTCAGGGAGCACAACAGCAGAACAGATTTCCTCTTAAATACTTAATGTCCACTAAGAACAGCCAGACCACAGGGAGACCCAAGTAATTTACTCTGTCAAACACCTACTTTGCTCAAGGAAAAACAAAAAAAGATGTTTGTTAAACAGAAATAGGATTGTGCATTTGTATTTCAGGCCTGTATAATGTGTCTGGGTAAGGCAAAATAAAACATTAATATTGTATGATTATGCAATGATTTGTAATATTTGGGAAACATTCCAACTGGCCACTTCACTCCAAATAAATATCAATTTATTCATGCCCAATTCCCCTGTCAAAAGTCCTCGGACATAAAGACAAAGGGAGAAAAAGCACTTGACAAACAGTTTTTTTAATGTTTCTTCCCTCTTGCCCACTTATTTTTGCTTAACTAAAAAGTGTCAGAAGCATGTTTTAATGTAATTAACCTGTTGTTTACTTATTAATTGGTCACAAAATAATGTTTTTTGTTTCTTTAAGCACCAAATCATGCTATCAAAATAGCTATTGGAGTAGTGCCCTCCAGTTTTTGTCTATCTTTTGCCCCATCCTGCCCAATAACACTGCTTTTTTGTCTAATAAAGCTATGTTTTCTTTCATATTATTCATCTCCACTCACTGTCACTCATGATACTTGACTCGGCCATCTTTGGAAATGGCAGGAGTAGAATGTCCTGTGGATGAAACTGCCATGCATGTTCAACTGTTGGTACGGAAGCAGCAGCAGATCGCAGTGCTCATCCAATTGATCACAGAGCAACAGACAAAGCAGTAGGAAATCCCCACTCATGTCAGCTGTTTCAGAGCTTACACAGCAGGTAGTTCACATCATGGTGTCCCAATCTACACTTGAACCCAGTGCTTTGTCATAGCCTGGGGAACATTTTGTCCAAGATTGCCCTTCACGTTGATCCCGAGGGCTTTTTGCTTCAGTGCTCACACTTTCAACCAGTCTGAGAACTCCAACTTGTCACTCATCACACTGTTCATCTCTCTGCCTACTGGCCAAGCTCTCCTGGGTAAACCCTACGGTCTCGCAAGGGTGTGAAGACCCATGACCACAGCAGCTTCACCCAGGCTTTCTGTGAACTCTTTGATCATCCTCGTAGCGGAAGAAGCATTGGCATGCTCCTGTTAAGAATGACTCATGGATGTCACTCAACGACACTCGAGTTTGCACCCAGTGAGAGCGGATGAAACAAGCCAGCACACAGCTCCATTTTTTTACATCGTCTCTGAGATTATCTGTGAAGAGCTGGCCTGCCGTGACAATGGCACCACTGTTGACATTCTCATGGACTGTAGGAGGAAACCGGAGCTCCCGGAGTAAACCCACATGGACAGAGGGAGGGCATGCAAACTCCACACAGGCACAGTCTGAAGTAGGGGATTAAACTGGGGATGCTTGAGCTGTGTTGATCACCTTCTCTAATCATCTTTTCACCATTATGGTCATCCACCCCATGAACATCTCCTTGTTCCAGCACTAATCAACTTTATGTTGCCTTCCTGGTGTGCCTCTCCATCAGCCTCAAGCACTCTGAGACCATTACTCTGTACCTTACCATGTCCCCTTACTATAAAATTCAACCTGGGCTTCTCCCTGAGTTAAGGCAAGCTGCTCAAGCTCAGCCCACTTGCCTTTCTCTCACAAGCTGTCTCTCATCAAATAGAACTACAACATGGGAGAATGGAAATTGCTAGCCATGGTGCCACTGGCTGGAGGGAGCTGAGCACCCATCCACTGTCTACACTAGTCATAAAAACTTCTATTTCTACTAGTCTCATGGAATATTATCATTTCCATGGATATTCTCTCTGACCAAGGGGTCCTAGTATACATCCAGCAAGCCTTCATGGGAAAGTTGGATAGAGTCCAATTCTCAGTGTGAATGGACCAAATGGGGGCAAGCTTTTTTGCATATCGACTGCCTGGAGAAACTGGTAGACTGGAACTGGTTCCTCAAAGGTGAAGAGTCATCAAGAACACCAATGAGGTTGTACACACCCCTGCATTTCCACATTTAAAAATCCTCCCACCTGTCCTTGCTCAAGCTAGGGACATCAATGGCATCACTGCCACTGTGATGTGCTGCTTGGACTCGTGTCATCAGGCCAATGGTCTCCAGTACCCAGTGGGAGAGTGACAACCTGGACCAATGGCCTATTCCACACCTCAAACCCTGACTGCCCTGCATCGCACCCCCGTGGCCAGCATCATCTACGATCACCTGATCATTTGACAAGTCTTGGTGCCACTCTACCATTGCAGATTCTGACCATCTGACCAGAACCACTTCACTTCCAGACTCCACGCCTACAACTTCCTCACTCACTCAGCCAAGCTTCCACTCTTCCACGCTTCGATTCACCAGCTTAATGATCATGTGCACCAGCATTCTATCAGTTGAGTACTCCCACGAACATTTACATTTAAACCCCAGTCACACACAGTCACATTGCACACACATTGCCCTTGCATGTTTACAAGTGTCCCATTTGCATTCATAGTCCTCTCAGTTCTTGGTTCCTGTTTTTTCTCTCTTCCTTTGGATTCTTCCTGGTTGCATTGGTCTGTTAATTACCAATCTCTGGACTGTGTTTTTCCCTGCCTACTACCTCTGTCTGGTCTCTAAAAAGGCTGGGTTTTAGTTCCAATCTGTGCATTTGTATCCACTCCCCACCACTCGTGGCGGAATGTTTCCAAACATAAGTCTGAAAAAAACCTTTTTTAAAATAAAACTTTTTAAAAAGTTTTAAATAAAACAGCATTTTTGTTTAACTGTGCACAAGTACTTGAAGCAATGTTGCCCTCCTGATGTTTAATAGTACATTCTCAACTTTGTCTCAAAGAGTTTGGCACAAATATAATTCAATACTTCACCCTTCTGCAATGTCATTGAGGTCCCACTGCCACCATTACTCTTAAAACCTGCCTCCAATACACTGCTACACAATTGGTATTTCCAAAATCCTGACTGTGGATCACCGTGCTGCAGCACCCACACAATACCCGTACTACACTTCTGTCAGAGTGAGTCAGAAAATTGCCATCGTTAGGCAAAAAAAAAGCACAATAATGTCACACCAGTGGAGCCCGATCGATGATGCAGAGGGAGATGCATTTGTTCCAAAAGGCTGGGCAATCACCTAACGGGTCTCCATGAAGGAATCGGTTACCATAATCTCCAATAGCAGCAGGGTTTCATGGTGCCAGCATTTTGCTGGCATTTGCATGTTAATTTTGTAAAAGAAAAATACAGCTAGTTTCTAAATTCAGGGGCATCCATGCGACACCAGACTCTTGACCTGTGCCACCTACTACTCTGACTTCTTATTCCACTGACAAAAGGAATAATGAGAACACATCACTCTCACGCACACACACAAGACCTCTCTTGAGTCATGTTTTGTGGACAGCAATAAAAGCCAAGCAGACAGCTGGAGGCATGGTGAATGAGTGATGAAGCAAGTGGGGGTGAGGAGGCAGTTGTTACAAAAAAATACAACAAAAGCTAATGCTTAATGCAACATACAAAAATATACCTTCAAAATAGTGTGGTTGACCAATTTCCTTTGCTAGTTTAGACGACATAAAATTGTTTAGCTCCTGAAATGGTGCTGTAAATCTGACAGTATGCTTTTGTGGATTCAGCTCTAGTTATGAGATTAAAACATGGCACTCATCTACAAGTACAACTCATCTTTGTTCTGTGTCAATAACCCTGTTTGTACTAAAATGCACTTAAAATGCACTTAATTCAATACACCAATAGACTGAGAAGTAGGGGTGTAACGATGCATTGTGACAAGATGCACCACAATGCAAAAATGGGACAGTGTCTACAGTCGGGTGGATCGTCTAATTGGATTATACGTTCTTGATTTTGCCCCAATCGAATGCAATTCCAGTTTTGAACAGTCAGTCAAACACACAAAGACTTTGCACTTCAAAAGTAGTATTGCACTGATAGAATGAAAGGAAATATTGAATATAAGAAATATTGTACAAAGGGCACTACCTGAACCTAAATGTTTCTAGTACCGTATTTTTCGGACCATAAGGCGCACTTAAAATCCGACAGTGCGCCATAAAATGCGGTGCGCCTAATGTATGAATTAATTCTGGTTGTGCTTTCTGACCTAGAACCGATTGTAGATGGTACACGGCGCTCATAAATCTGTCAAAATGTTTTAGCACGGTCTTGGTAGGTTACAAAGCTTAAGGCAACCGTAGTGCGCAGCATCGGGGAGTAATACGGTATGTGCTTCAGCATTAGGGTACGTGCATTCATTCATGTATTTTCGAAAGCGGATTTAAAAACACAACGCTATCAGTCACGCAGTACAACATGGACATAGAGCAGCTGCGAGAGAATTCAAAACATTAACGAATCAATGATACGGAAGTGGAGGAAGCAAGAAGACGCCCTGCGCCAGGTAAAGAAGATCAAACTGAGTTTCCGATGGAACTTAAGAGTTTCGTTTCATTTCATGCGCCTTATAACCCGGTGCGCTTTATGTATGAAAATAGATCCGTTAGCAGTCGATCACTGATATCGCGCCTTATAACCCAAGCTTTATAGCCCGAAAAATATGGTAATTTTTTTTAATTGCAAGTGACTAAAGTTTTATTGTTAAAAAGTATACAAGACAATGTGCATTGTTTTCAATGTTTACACTACAGCAATAAAGAAGGATTGTCTTTTGTCAAATGTAAAATCAATAATCGTGAAAAAAATCTAATCATGAACTCCGTATCGTCAAGCAAACAGAATTGTGAGCAGAGTGTATGGTTACATCTCTACTGTGAAGCGATTTAAATTTTTTTATTCAAAAGTATGCTTTACACAAAATCCTGATCAAGTCAAAACAGCTGTGCACATTTTATTGTTTTCCCCAGTCATTCAATTTGCCAGCTCATGTTTTTGTGACATGTGGCCTTATTAAAAGAAAATGTGCACAGAATTTTGATTTATGGTTGAAGTTCTTAATAGTACAATACTGTATATTGAAAAAGCGATACTTGAGAAATTCTTGTGTCTGTGTTAGAGATTCTGAAATACTCTGGCACATCTTCCTGTATCACTACTGTGAATAAGAGGTCTCGCTAATAAGTGCATTATCAAAATGCATATTCAGTTCATTTGAATTAATCAACTGTAAATTACAACACAAGTTTATTTGCCAGTCCAATGCGCTATTCAGATGGGAATAGATTATTCTGGAGTTGTCTGTGCCTTCTGGACACCAATCAAATTCATGCAGGATGTACAAGCTTCCTAGTGGGTTGTGTTTTCTATGAATTCAGATGTTTATATCACAAATGTGAAATATTGCATGATGCATTGTAACTGACTGATATAACTGGTCACTATTTCTAGAAAAGGAAAACTATATATAGTGCAAATACATGCAGCTGTCATTTTGTAAAGCTGCTTTGAGACACTATATACATAAATACAAACAATATTAAAACAATATTTAAAGTTCAGTGACTTTTAAACCTTCATTTATTGTTTTGCTCTAGAAGACCTACAACCTACAACACCAGTCAGAAACCTCTTTTATCCCACCAACACAATGTATCACATACAGTGGTGCTTGAAAAGTTGTGAACCCTTTAGAATTTTCTATTTTTCTGCATAAATATCACCAAAAACATCATCAGATTTTCACACACATCCCAAAAGTAGATAAAGAGAACCTACTTAAACAAATGAGACAAAAGTATTATACTTGGTCATTTATTTATTGAGGAAATGATCCAACATTACATATTAGTGAGTGGCAAAAGTATGTGAACCTTTGCTTTCAGTATCTGGTGTGACCCCCCTGTGCAGCAATAACTGCAACTAAACGTTTCCTGTAACTGTTGATCAGTCCTGACACCGGCTTGGAGGATTTTAGCCCATTCCTCCATACAGAAAAATATCCATACAGAAACAGCCTTCAGCTCTGGGATGTTGGTGGGTTTCCTCACATTAGCTGCTCACTTCAGGTCCTTCCACAACATTTCGATTGGATTAAGGTCAGGACTTTGACTTGGCCATTCCAAAACATGAACTTTATTCTTCTTTAACCATTCTTTGGTAGAACGACTTGTGTGCTTAGGGTCGTTGTCTTGCTGCATGACCCACCTTCTCTTGAGATTCAATTCATGGACAGATGTCCTGATATTTTCCTTTAGAATTATCTGATATCATTCAGAATTCATTGTTCCATCAATGATGGCAAGCCGTCCTGGCCCAGATGCAGCAAAACAGCCCAAACCATGATACTACCACCACCATGTTTCACAGAGGGGATAAGGTTCTTATGCTGGAATGCGGTGTTTTCCTTTCTTTAAAAATAACGCTTTTCTTTTAAACCGAAAAGTTCTGTTTTTGGTCTCATCCATCCACAAAACATTCTTCCAATAGCCTTCTGGCTTGTCCACGTGATCTTTAGCAAACTGCAGATCAGCAGCATTTTTTTTTGGAGAGCAGTGGCTTTCTCCTTGCAACTCTGCCATGCACACCATTGTTGTTCAGTGTTCTTCTGATGGTGGACTCATGAACATTAACATCAGCCAATGTGAGAGAGGCCTTCAGTTGCTTAGAAATGTATATTATATATAAAATGACCTAAAACATCATGGTCATTTATTTATTGAGGAAAATGATCCAATATTACATATTAGTGAATGGAAAAAGTATGTGAACCCCAAGGATTAGCAGTTCATTTGAAGGTGAAATTACACTCAGGTGTTTTCAATCAATGGGATGACACATTGATTGGAACTACACACTTCAATAAATTCTGGGTAACCATTGTTTAGTGTACTTCAATGTCAGGATCTCAAGAGCAGTCAGTCTTGTTTTCACAAGTCGTATAAAAACAAGTCCACCATTTTAAATGTGAAAGATGTAAAAACCAAAGCAATTACATGTCCTAGAAACTATCAAAATAGATTTGTATACCCATTCCAGAGAAGCTCTATAAATGACAACCATGTTTTACAGTGAAGTCTATGTTACACGCTGAAATTTTATACGCTGTCCATGGTCCTGAACCCATTAACCATGAGCAGCATTTGGATTCCAAGCGGACTCATTACACTACAGTACACTAAACAGGGGATGTTAAACACATTTTATAAATAATGTATGACTGTCTCTTACACTTTATACTGCTTGTTTTCCATGTGATGCATTCCAGTCAGTCATTTTTCATTGCATATTCAGCCAGTACTTCATTACTATTGACACAATGTATGTAGAAACTGTATAAGCTCAATTTATCTCTCTTCCCAGTGAACACTAGCAGTTACTTAATGAACTATTGCAGCAGTAAAACACAAGCATACATGTGTCTTTCTAACATGGTGGGGACTTATCACTGACATAATAATGCTCTAATGTCACACAGGCTCAGTGCAGCCAAAAACACAAGTGGATGGAGCCTCAGGTATGTTTAATAACACTGAGACACAGTACTAGTCTAAACACTGAAAGAAGATAACGCAGTCTTACAAACACCTGCAGGATGTGATTAACATCACACAGCTGAGACAGTACAATACTCATATTTATACCAATAAAGCTACCTGACAATTAGGATTGTTACTATGCAGGCATGACAAATTAACACACACACACACACACACACACACACACACACACACAGAGAGGTTTACTCTTCAGAAAGGCTTCAGAAAG
Organism: Ancistrus triradiatus; assembly: GCA_025084515.1. Taxonomy (NCBI): domain Eukaryota; kingdom Metazoa; phylum Chordata; class Actinopteri; order Siluriformes; family Loricariidae; genus Ancistrus; species Ancistrus triradiatus. Next base: position 58,655 of record JAJAGP010002072.1, read on the forward strand.
ACATGCCAATATTTCTATCTGAAGGTCTCTCACCATACAACGTTCTATTACCATAACACATCTCCCATACTGCTTTGCAGTGCAGAAAATGTCAACTCATTATGACTGCCTTTCTAGACACTCCAGTTCTTCGATAAAGCAAATCCAATTTTGCCTCCATCCTCATGGTCTCTAGCTCACACAAATGCTCACACCAAATTAAAAGCTCCAAAAGCAAAACCAGATGGAGGACAAATATTCTCACCAGTATAAGCAGTTTGTACATATTGTCTGGGGTAACAAGCGGCTTACTAAGCAATTACCCTGATCGCTACCAGACATGTGTAATCCCTAGTGTATCTCCATTGTCACATTCAGGTCCCTAGACATTCAGTGTGTGCATCTCAGTTTGGAAAACACGGAGATAAAGGGCTCAGGATGTACAATTAAAAACTGTGATTTAAAATTTAGCTAATTGTTCACGTTGAATTCAGGAGACTGTAGTTTATGTGAGGAGGTTATGCTTCCCAGAGACTCACTACTTCCAGGAGATTAAAATTAGAGGAGATTAACATTATCATTAGCTTACGTGCACAATTACATTCATGCACTGCAGTGCCTGTATACTTATGTCAACAGGGAGACAGATGAATACACAACACCCATTGTTGTGCATGTTCCTTTGTTAAATATACAATTATCCCACCCTCTACAGCCGTAAGCTGCCAAGGTGCCCTCTGCTCATGTCCCATAATAACGGCACCAGGAGAGACGTAAATCATCCAGCATGGGACCACAGATAGTTTGTAACAAACCTGACCTTTCTCTTGCATTCATACAGCAGGTGAGAGAGAGCAAAATAGACAGATTTCATGAATTACGGATATTGGGAGCTTACCTCAAAACATAGAGAAAATATAGACATTTCACTTTTAGCTATTACAATAAACCACTTGGACTTCACCAGAGATGTTTGCCCTGAGGTTAGCTCAACTTGCTCACCTTTGCTGTAGGTAGTTAATGTCAATTAACAGTCACCATTAGTATGTTAAAATATTTATCTACAGGAATGTGCTGTTTAACGTCTATCCAATCAATTTCCATATGCTTTAACAGCGAAGGTCTTAAAAATGATAATAAATTATAATGGGAAATAAAAATCGGTCTTTTTACTCCGAACATTGAGGATGTTCAACTCAAAGGTCAATCAACACTGCGGATCCATGAGCAGGGGTGGGGATTAGCACACATTTGAACTAGAGACTGTTTTAACTCGGTTGATGTGTTTAGAGAGTTTTTGTGTTAGTTACTGGTGTTTGTGTGTATGACATTATGCTACTTATTTGTAAAAGGTGTTTGTATGTGCAAACCTGGTGAAGACTTACAGGAAATGTTTGACCCCTGTCATTGCCAACAAAGGTTATATTACAAAGTATTGAGTTGAACTTTTGTTATTGACCAATGATGAACCTATGATGAACATTACAAACCTCTCTCATCTTTCTAAGTAGAAGAAGTTGCACAATCAGTGGCTGACTAAATACTTTTTTGCCCCATTGTATGTCAATACCAGAATGTTGTGTCTACATTCCTGGGCCTGCATCACTCCCGCCACGTCACTTCTACATCATACACTTTGTCTGGCACTTTGATGGTTTCCTAGTGCCTGTTGCACAGCAGCACCTTGTTTTCTTATATTATTTAGGTTATTTAAATGCCTTGCTTTTGTTTATTTGTGAACCAACTCATTAGAATTATACTGCATTTGTGCAACTCCACCCACATCTAAAGGGGGTACTTTTACAAAAGAGGTGAATGTTGCATGCTATAAGATAGTATGTTGGTACCACTCTGCAATGTCAGATGTTCTGGGTTCAAAGCCCCGGCCACTGGGGGTGTACTCCTAGTGGCTGTATTAAGATTGAAACAAATGCATCAGGAAGGACATCCAACAAAAAACCTGAGCCAAATCTGAACTGAAGTGATCTGCTGTGGAATGCTGTAACAGGAGCAGGATCATTATCATCAGCAGAGTTATTCCAACTTGGACTGGGAGATATGTATCAGTAAATTGAGTTGGTAGAATATACAGTTGCTATCAATTCAACTTAATGTAGGTTGATATGCTGCCTTATAGCATGTAATAGCTGCACATTCGCAGTTTTGGGGCACTTAGATTGACAGCAGTCTTTTCCAGCCCAGATTACAACCCAGGATTACAGCTAACTCATAAAGAGTTAATACCAACAGTCTGTGGTAAAACTGCAAACCAGAGAAATAGAAATATTTTTAAAATAATTACGCTATCTGTTTCCTAGACAAACTGACACAACTAGCTGAGATAATGTATTTTCTAGAAAGTTATTGCCATTATTTGTTGCAGGACCCACAACGGTATTAGTTTGTTAGCTGAATGTCTGTTAGACAAAATGAGAGAATGGGCTTAAGAGATCTTCAGTGGTTCATGCTGCTGATAAACAAGAAGTTAATGACTTGCCATGAATCACTTAGAGGGGTGGGATGAGCAGTGACTCATTGCCACTTACAGGAACAAGCACTCAAACGGAATGTTCTGAAAAGGTTGTTAAGACAGGGTGAGAAGGATCCTTGAAGGTTCTTGATCCTTGTGATATTTTGACAAAACATGGCACAGACATGGAATTAAGAGAGGAAAGGCAAGGTCAGTTCACAGAGAATGCTTCTAATTCCACCATCTAATCTTGTCTAGCTCAAACAGTCCACAACGGGTTGGAGATTACATACTTAGGATGGCAATGTCTTACAACAGCCTCAGAGAGCATACAAAACCAGGACGATGCGAAATTGTCCATCACGTTCAGTTAACTCACTAATTCACAGATGAAAGATTACCTGTGGACCAGTTTACCAGTGCAATATTATGCTGTTCTTTCATTAAATTCAAACTGCTCTCCATTAAAAGTACAGCCTATATGCTAAATCTACCCCCGTAAAAGACCTAACAGACACTCATTAAAGTCTGTGTGTCTGTAGGGGTCTATGGACCAAACCTATGCTTTAAAAAGGAATGGACTCTTAAAGTAACAGTAAGTAATATTACTGACTTCACAAACTTCAATAAATCAGAGCCAGCATGTATGTTCAATTTACAATCAAAAAGTAACAAGCTGTGTTCATTACAAACAACTTTGTAATGGACAATGCAACTAAACCAAAATAGCAATATAAGACATGTGGCTAGCCAGTAAAATTAAGTAATAAAATGTAAACATATTTGTTTACATTTTAAAAACCACTTGGCACCACTCTATTGGACAGTAAGTGAACAGTCGGTTCTCATAGTCAATATGTTGGATGTTGGAGAAATGTTCAGAAGTAAGCAACTCTAACAAGGGACTAATCATTATGGCCAGACAACAGGGTCAGATCGACTCCTAAACATCAAGGCTTGTGGGGTACTCTCAGTCAGCAGTGGTGAGTACCCACCAACAGTAGTCCGACTGTGTTGGTGTTGGTGTTGGTCCTTCCAAGGTTTCTTCCTTACAACGTTTAGGGAGTTCTTCCTTGCCACTGTCACCTTAGGCTTGCTCAATTTGAGACTGGCCTTAGATATTAGAATATAATCTAAAATTGTAAAGTTGCTTTGAGACAATTCTCTCTTGTAAAAAGCACTACAGAAATAAATCTGTATACCACAGAAAATGCCTATTGCAGACAATTGCAGTTATTATGGCACTGTACTATTATTTTAAAGTACTATTAATTGTGTTCCCCAGTCATCATTTTCCTGGCACTTGTCCCGCCAGATGCGGGGTCCACCCACTGCCATTCGATGCGACCGAGAATACTCCAGCCGACGCGTCGCCAGAGACCACACTCAAAGCTGGCCAATTTTTTAGTGTAATCAATTAACCTAACTTGCATGTCTTTGGACTGTGGGAGGAAACCGGAGTGCCCGGAGTAAACCCACGCAGACACGGGGAGGACATGCAGACTCCACACAGAAAGGACCCAAGCTGCTCCACCCTACCCAGAAAGCTACCATGCCGCCCAGTTGTGCTCCCCAGTAACCTACAGGACATTATAACAGAAGCTCCATGTCACTTTAACACCCTAAGATACAGTTTGACCACAGAAGCAGGTTTAAATCACCACTAGTAGATACTGGGCCTTCCTGACTACTACAGGCATGTGTGTACATGCATGTTCATGTTTATAGTACATCGTGGGTCCAAATGTCACCACAAGGATATAAAGATAAGATATTTTTGAGAAAAAAATAACTCATACATGAGGTTAACTGTTTTTTTTACAGCAACTGGAACTTGCGTTGGAAAAAACAAATGAGTAAAAAGATTTGCTTTAGGTTACCGAGGTTAAGGTTAGGCTTAGGGGTAGGTATAGCATTAATTAGCTACAGTCATCATTATGTCAGTCAGTGGTCCCCACAAAGGCAGTGAGACATGTAGTATTGTGTGTGTGTGTGTGTGTGTGTGTGTGTGTGTGTGTGTGAGAGAGAGAGAGAGAGAGAGAGAGAGAGAGACACTGCCACAAGGAATAGCACCATCTGTAGATAATAGTGTTGGGATAATGTAATGAGTTTAATGAGAGGCATGAACACTTTCTAAATAAAGTACGCGATGCTGATGCGTGCTTGTACAAACACTACATACTGATATTCACACAGATGACTGGGAGGGTCAGTTCTCATTACACACAGGCCTTCATTACACCAGTAACTGAGAATGCAACCGCGCAATTTAAAAACATGTATTTGTGGGAATTGGCAGCAACTAGTTAGAATGCCTAGGTTTCCTTCTTTATTTATCTATGCAGATAACACTCCATTCAGATAAGTCCGTTCGCATATACATCCATGGGTCAATAAGGTTATGATCCTTATTATTAAGTTTGTCAACCTACTTATCCCATGTATTACCTTCCACATTCATTAGCTGTAGCATAGGAGTTGTAATGATATACGTAACAGTATGGCCTCTGGTGCAGAAAGTTCTATTAAACACATGCAACATCAGCTTGAGCAGACTACCTACCAACAGTGGTCCGACGAGGGACAAACCATGAAGATGGGACAGGGTGTTGGCATCCATTGATAACAGCGCCTATCCGGTCTGGTATGAACTCACACAAGAGCTACTGTGGTACAAGTAACATAAATGTTTAAAGCTGGATAAAGGAGGAATGTGTTACAACACACAGTGCATAATGTCCATTCAGGCAACATCCGTTCACATATACTGTCCATGTGCTGTGCTCCTTATTAGCACTGAGATGATGAGCCACAGGTGTTACAACTATTACAACAACGAATTACATGTGACAGATCTTTGCTCTGCTGTGTTAGAAACATGCATGGACAGCGGGACAGTTGCAGATTAGGGTCTATCTGAGAAATTAATTTCTATTTGTTGCAGAAGGCTGATTCACTATGGGGGGTGAGGGAGGGGGTTGGCAAAACAGAGAAAAATACTTGAGAGAGAGAGAGAGAGAGAGAGAGAGAGAGAGAGAGAGAGAGAGAAAGAGAGAGAGAAGCATGCATTTCTTAAGCATTCAAAAAATTCAATATGGGGCAGTCGATGTTGATGTTAAATAAAACTTAATACCAATTGGCCATCATTTAAATGCCACAGCCTGTTGCTGACCATGTCCACCCCTGACCATGTACACCCACATTGTACCCACAGTGTAGCCATCTGGTGGCTACTTCCAGCACAATAATGCACCATGTCATAAAGCTCAGATCATCTCAAACATGACAATGAGTTCACTGTACTCAAATGGTCTCCACATTCAACAGATCTCAATCCAGTACAGCACCTTTGGGATTTGGTGGAACAAATTTATAGCAACTATGACATGCTATCATGGCAATATGAACCAGAATCTCATAAGAATTTTCCAACAGCTTATTTAATATATGCAACAAAGATTTAAGGCAGTACTGAAGGCAAATGGGAGCCCAATGAATTGGTCAGTGAGTATATTAACAGTGTTTCTCAATCCTGGTCCTGGTGCCCCACCGCTCTGCATTTCCTGCTCCCAACTAACCTGATCCAACTAATCGACTCATTAACAAGCAAGTTATTGAGGTAAAGTGGGTGTGTTTAAACACTAGAAGCACTAAATTGTGCAGAGCGGTGAGGCGGCAGGACCAGGATTGAGAAACACTGGTATATTACATAGTGTTCAGGAAACATCCAGATCACATAACATGCAAGACAATAGAACACAGGATGGATGCTAAGCAACGCATACCTGTAGTTTAATGCTAACCCCTACCTTGTAATTAAACAATAGTAAAAAATCTTAATAAAGCAGAAATAAGTAAAGAGAAATCTTAGTCTGCTGTCAGTTTATCTCAAAATATAGCTTTAATTGTGTAAGGAGATGTAAACGACAGACAATGCGAACACTGGTTTCAAGTTGAATGATAGAAGCAATCTAATACAGAGTAAAGTCCTAAATTCACACAAGCACTAGAAACCGTAGAAGGAAACCTTACATTGTTTTAAAAGCCTGAACTAAATCCCACTGAGTAAAATAAAAGAAAGTTACCTGTGAGAAGGGAATCTTACAGGGTTGAGTAGAGAATTCTACTACCTGTCTATAGGGCAAACTCTCCATTTTGTAAGCAGTTAAGCAGGTGAATGGTTCTGTCTATCACACCCAAACGTATGCGCCAGGCCTAGCTGCTGCGATTAATTTGATAAACACATTTACTCCGGGCAAAATATAGGTTTCTTGTGATAACCTCAGGTCTATGGAATACTACAAACGCATGACCATTCAAGACCTCCTCTTTACAGGATAGTTGTCTCCATATGTTAGGTTAGCAATAACAACCTATATCACATGCAGGACAGTAAATAACGTCACGTAAACTAGACAAAAAACAAAATAAAAATCACTTAAACCTATAAATGTGGAGGGTACAATAGCAAAATCAAAATGTATTGCCTTAAACGTTTGTAGGAGATGCAGTACATCTCAAACAAAACTGATCATTTTCAGTTTTGTTTCACTTGAACTGTCTCTAGCTCAGCTTCCTCCTCCTCCTCCTCCTTCTTCTTCTTTCAAATTAGTATCAATTACACTCCTGACAATCCCCGCCCCTGTTCAAGACTGATTGGCCAATCTTAACAAAATGATCAATCAGCTGCTAAGAAATCTGCACTGCTGACCAAAATCAATGTAAAGCTCATACTGAAATACCTTTCATTCACTCAAGTTCCATTCTTGCTTAATCCAATTCAATCCTGTGAGGGGGGTTGACTCCAGGTGGTGGCTCATGGTTCAAGACAGGAACCAACCCTAGTCCATCTCGGCACACACACACCCTGAGAAAACCCACGCAAGCTCTATACAGGCACTGACCGGTTATAGATGTGAGGTGTCAGTATTAACCACTGTGCCACGGTGTCGCTCTTTAAATACATGTCAGTTGTACTTTTAGCTGTTAGTTTTTTGCAATATATTGAATTTGTCCATGTATAAAGAATTTCACTATATGTAATTTAATGAAAAACATGACGTGCTAGAGTAACTGAGGAATAGAAGTGCATGTCTAACAAGTTAACTGTTACAATTATCAATATATGAATGCATTTAGTGCAAATTTTGAACATTTTACAAACTGTAGAACAGATTGTGTCTGTGTTTTTATATTTTTGACTATGAAACAAAAAAAACACATGGCACAGAAGACTCAAGAGTGCAGTATGGTATGGTACTGTGCCCTCACGCAAGTCGCTGCTGATTCAGTAGATAGCTGCCCTCTTGTGAATACCTTTATCAAAATTGTACAACCAGATTCAGTGTGAAATTTCCCAACAAGCTGTCATATGCATAAATTATGTATGCATATATACATATGTATGTATGTGTGTGTATATATATATGAATATGAAATGAATGAATATATACAATATGAAATTAACAGTAAAGTGCATCAGAGATGTGTGATTGCATATAATAGTGTAAATATATTGTATAATGATAATCTGAAAATTGTGTGCACACAGTGTGCAATATAGCAGCTGGTGCCTTTACGTGACAGAATACTTAGCCAGACTTTTGTACGATGCAGTTAGTGTTTGTGTTGTTTCTGCTTGGCACTGAGATGTGATCTTCCAACACTAACACCATCCATCACTGCTACCCAGTGTCAGGTCTGCTGGTCTTTGTGATTGCACCCTCAAGGCCAGCCCAGGATTCAAACCCAGGTCCTCAGGAACTGCTGTTTCCAGCAGCATAGCTCTTAACACACGTATATGTAGCCCAACAGAGTAAATGATCCGTTTACCTAAGTTTAAATGGACTGATGTCTTATCATTGAACAATGAAGGGTGAAGGGTATGGGTACAGCACCCTACATTTAACTGGTACCCTGTGTACCTCTGCCTGTGCCTAGTGAATTCTGGACTAGACTCTGAACCCAGTGTTACAGAAATCTATTAATTTCATCCAGTACTAATTTATTTATAATTTTTTTCATTCAGTAAAAATTTAATCCAGTAATTATTTCATATGTTGAAAAAACAGATTCTGTTCAATTTGTTTGTCTCTGATTAAGACAGCTCACACTGTAACATAATAATGTTGCTACAACATCGTTAAAGTTAGACAACACAGGATTTTTTGAGCGACTTGTATCAACAAAGGCAAAAAACATATAGTGAACTCCTAAACTCAATTTCTAAACAATTATTCCAAACCAGCTGTTTCTTGAACAGGAAGTACAGCCCTTGCCTTATCACATGTATCCAGACATGGATTTCTGGATTGTAACACAAGACAGCCTGATTTATACTAATGAGCTCTTCTACACAACAAAGGAAAATTGAATTAGGGAGGCTGGGGGTTATGATGCACAGTTGAAACAAACAAGTCTCACCACTGCAGCTCACCATTGTGCAGGTGTGTGTAAATAATAAAACAAATCCATGTACATAATTTCTCTGAGACAATATTTGTCCCACTGATGTTGCCAGAGCATTCAGATTGTATCACAGGGAAACAGTCTAACTGACCCAGGCCCTCAGAACTAATAGCTATTTACACTGGGGCAAAAAAGTATTTAGTCAGCCACTGATTGTGCAAGTTCTCCTACTTAGAAAGATGAAAGAAGTCTGTAATTTTCATCATAGGTACACTTCAAATATGAGAGACAAAATGAGAAAAAAGAAATCCAGGAAATCACACTGTAGGATTTTTAAAGAATTTAATTGTAAATCATGGTGGAAAATAAGTATTTGGTCAGCCACAAATAAGCAAGATTTCTGGCTCTCACAGACCTGAAATTTCTTCTTTAAGAAGCTCTTCTGTCCTCCACTGGTTACCTGTATTAATGGCACCGGTTTGACCTCATTATCTGTATAAAAGACACCTGTCCACAGCCTCAAACAGTCAGACTCCAAACTCAACCATGGCCAAGACCAAAAAGTAGTCGAAGGACACCAGGAAGAAAATTGTAGACCTGCACCAGGCTAGGAAGAGTGAATCTACAATAGGCAAGCAGGTTGGTGTGAATAAATCAACTGTGGCGGCAATTGTAAGAAAATGAAAGACATACAAGACTATTCATAATCTCCCTCGAGCTGAGGCTCCACGCAAGATCTTATCCCATGGGGTCAAAATGATCATGAGAACAGTGAGCAAAAATCCCAGAACTACACGGAGGGACCTGATGAATGACCTGCAGAGAGCTGGGACCAAAGTAACAAAGGCTACCATCAGTAACACACTAAGCCGAGAGGGAATCGGATCCTGCAGTGCCAGGCGTGTCCCCTTGCTTAAGCCAGTACATGTCCAGGCACGTCTAAAGTTCGCCAAAGAGCATATGGATGATCCAGAAGAGGATTGGGAGAATATTATGTGGTCAGATGAAACCAAAATAAAACTTTTTGGTAAAAAGTCAACTCCTCATGTTTCGAAGAAGAAGAATGCTGAGTTGCATCCCAAGAACACCATACCTACTGTGAAGCATGGGGGTGGAAACATCATGCTTTGGGGCTGTTTTTCTGCAAAGTGGGCAGGACAACTGATCCGTGTTAAGGGAAGAATGAACAGGGCCATGTATTGTGAGATTTTAAGCCAAAACCTCCTTCCATCAGTGGGAGCATTGAAGATGGAACGTAGCTGGGTCTTCCAGCATGACAATGATCCCAAACACACCGCTCAGGCAACAAAGGAGTGGCTCCGTAAAAAGCATTTCAAGGTCCTGGAGTGGCCTAGTCAGTCTCCAGACCTCAACCTCATAGAAAATTTGTGGAGGGAGTTGAAAGTCCGTGTAAAGTCGTGTTGCCCCAAAACAATCACTGCTCTAGAGGAGATCTGCATGAGGAAATGGGCCAAAATACCAGCTACAGTGTGTGCAAAACCTGGTTGAAGACTGACAGGAAATGTTTTTTGACCTCTGTCATTGCCAACAAAGGTATGTTAACAAAATATTGAGTTAAACTTTTGTTATTGGCCAAATACTTATTTCACCACCATGATTTAACAATTACGTTCTTTAAAAATCCTTACAATGTGATTTCCTGGACTTTTCTCATTTTGTCTGTCATAGTTGAAGTGTACCTATGATGAAAAATACAGACCTCACTCATCTTTCTAAGTAGGAGAACTTGCACAATCAGTGGCTCACTAAATAATTTTTTGCCCCACTGTATAACTAAATATAAATATCCTTAATAACTTATCAATAAAACATCCAGGTATGACACAGTCTCACTTGTGGTTAGCACTACCACCTCACAGCTCCAGAGATCCCTGGTTCAGACTCCATTTGTGTGGGGTTGGCATGTCATCCCTTCACCTGTGTTTGTTTTTCCCAGGTACTCTCGCTTCCTCTAATCATTGAATATTTAATTATTCAATGCTTAACGGTCAGTACTTTAATTCTCTTCGACCAGCAGAGGTGACATAAATGTACTTATTTCTTTCTGAAGATCAATTACAAATATTCCTCCAGTAAACATTTGTAAAGTTTAAAGTGTGAATATGTTTTACTCAAAAAATACATATACCAAAAACACTCACCGGCCACTTCAATAGACAGACCAGCTCATTCATGCAAATATCTAATCAGCCAACCACATGGCAGCAACTGTTTCTTTTTCTTAAAAAGTTAGTAGTTAGTTGGCAATCTGCTACAGTCCATCAGGCGCCCATTTTTGGCTTGACCAGAGTCCAGATTTGATTTCTACAGATAATATTTGGTCTCACACTAAACACAAACTAACCGGGAAGCTATTTCCAACTACTCATCAACTGTTTGAAGTAGTGGTCCACCAATATATTTAGAGAGCATGGTGACCAATGGCCAGTATACAGTATAATGCAATATTACTTTTTTTTTTAGCTGATTAAACTAATAATAATAATAAAATATGAGAATAATAATAATAAATGAGAAAACTGCTGAATTTAAATAAACATATTTAAGCTATAAATGCACTGTCTGTTTGCAATTGTATTGCACTTAACATTTATTTCCAGGTAACAGCTGTTTCTTGTTTCTGAGAAAAAAAAAATGTGTAAATACTTCCAAAAAAACAAACAATGTTAGAGTAGTGCACATGGTGGCAGCATCTTTTTGTTTTTAGTTCTAAAAGTTGTAATGCTGGAAATAAAGTTTTCACCTTCATAAATGGCCCCACTCTCACTGATCATTCCTTCAGCATCTCTTTGTTTTCAGTCCTCAGTAGTGCCTGTTTATGAGCTGTAAGTTGTAATGCAGGAAACAAAGTTTATTGGTATTTTCCCCACTTTTTATGAATATCGGCCGATGCTGATTATCTTATAATGGCATCAACAAACTTCCAATTAATCGGCCTATCACTAGTTTAAAGTCAATACCACCGAGTTGAACAACACTGAATTTTAGGTTTGGTCCAGAAGTATATATATACACAGTATATAGGTAGATATACTTGAACATTTTGTGACCTTGCTGTATTAGTTTCTATCAGGTGTCAATACATTACGATGTAGATGTGGTTTTGAGTGCCGTAGTAGCCTAATACACTAGACAACCACCACAGAGACCCGGGTTCACATCTCTGGCCCAGTTGAGTTTCACATGGAGACATCAGCATCCTGTGTTGTCTGGGGATAGGTGATAGCCCCCATAAGCAGGAATAGTGGGGTCAAAGCATAATAATAAAGGATTCACATGCGTACGACTTTGTATGTGTGAGACAGTGTACATAACTCATGGTGTTAAACAGTTCTGTGGTCACGATTTTCTGTGTGATCTCAAAACCACAATCAACTTCTGTGTGTGGTATAAATTCCAATATGTTGACGCCATAGACTTGGACTATAAGCTGAGCTTAGTTTGCTAAAACAAATATAGTGTTTGATGGCATCCCTTGAGAGAAACTGTCTGACATCAAAAATAAAAAAATAAGTACTTATACTTTGATACTTCCCACCTGAGCGCTTCAATCAGACTGCACTAAACGTCAGAAAGCATCCTAATCCACAAAGCCATGTTAAGCTCACTGTGCTTATCACGTGTATAGTGAAGAAGCTGTGGCAAAGAGAAGAGCCAGAAGACACTCGCTCGAACATGCACGATTTCAAGGAAAATCAAAATCCTCAAAAACAGCACATGCAGACAGCAAGAAGGAGAAAGGAACACATACACCCAGCACCTATAAAGATGGCAAACAGTTTAGCTTTGAAGACATGGAAACAATAAACAAAATGACAGACAACACATTTTTGATCACAGAAAGACAAGCTGGAACCAGAAAAAAAGATTGCACACACAAAGAAAGAAGCAGACGACCATAGACAGCGAGACAGAGTGACAAATCAAAACTCTCCACTGACCATTCCCGTGATATTCAGAAGCAGACCATGCTTTATGTGCTGAGGCCGCTGGGGAAGCTGAAGAACTCATACTCCCATGATACTAGTCCTGGGCATTAATTTCCCGTATGGTATTCATTTTTCATATATCTCCATACCATTGCATAGCAGAAACACAGCTCTAACGCTTCATATTAGGCAGCAAATGATATAATATTGTTCGCTGCTAGAAGCGCTGCTGAGCCCTGAGTATAACGGCATGGCCGAACAGTATGCTGTGCAAAGCTCACTATCTAGCCAGGTAGCATAACATACACCACAGCCTAGAAATAGTGTGTTAACAGCTGGGAAAGGCTGAGTCTGACTTAATTTATTTCAGGTGTGTAAAGTTTCGGCCACTCGAGGGTTTGTTTAAAAGACATGATTAAGGGTTTGTTTGCTGACATGTTGCTGAGAATGAAGCGTTATAGATTTCGGCTGTCTTTTGAGTGCTGCTTTAGTCAACTAGATAGTCTTCCTAAATACCGCATTACTGATGAGGCAGTTACAAGCTACACCCCTATATAAAAGTTCGTCCCATCCAAGTCCCTCCACCCCAAAAATACCCGTATAATACCATGAAACCAGTAAAATCCTTACAAATACCAACACCATCCATCACTGCTTCCCAGTGTCAGAACTGCTGGTCTTTGTGATTGCACCCTCAGTGCTGCAAGGTCAGCCCAGGATTCAAACCCAGGTCCTCAGGAATTGCTGTTTCCAGCAGCATAGCTCTTAACACATGTATATGTAGCCCAACAGAGTAAATGATCCGTTTATCTACGTTTAAATGGACTGATGTCTTATCGTTGAACAATGAAGGGTGAAGGGTATGGGTACAGGACCCTACATTTAACTGGTACCCTGTGTACCACATGAATTCTGGACTAGACTTTGAATCCATAAGTGTTACAGAAATCTATTAATTTCATCCAGTACTAATTTATTTATAATTTTTTCATTCAGTAAAAATTAAATCCTGTAATTATTTCATATGTTGAAAAAACAGATTCTGTACAATTTGTTTGTCTCTGATTAAGACCGCTCACACTGTAACATAATAATGTTGCTACAACATCGTTAGACAACACAGGGTTTTTTGAGCGACTTGTATCAACAAAGGCAAGAAAAAATTAGTGAACTCCTAAACTCAATTTCTAAACAATTATTCCAAACCAGCTGTTTCTTGAACAGGAAGTACAGCCCTTGCCTTATCACATGTATCCAGACATGGATTTCTGGATTGTAACACAAGACAGCCTGATTTATACTAATGAGCTCTTCTACACAACAAAGGAAAATTGAATTAGGGAGGCTGGGGGTTATGATGCACAGTTGAAACAAACAAGTCTCCCCACTGCAGCTCACCATTGTGCAGGTGTGTGTAAATAATAAAACAAATCCATGTACATCATTTCTCTGAGACAATATTTGTCCCACTGATGTTGCCAGAACATTCAGATTGTATCACAGGGAACTTCTTAGAATCCTTAGAAATACTGTGATACAAATTTTTGGTCATACCACCCATGCATCTCTCTCTCTCTCTCTCTCTCTCCAGCACTTTATTTAATGAGTTGGGATGGCGTCCGTGCTGAGTATTTTCTTGCAAAACTTGCTGACATTATGAAATGGAAAGGGACAGTTTATCAAACACGAACACACACACACGTCACAGTGGTTCAGGCATGTATTTTTAGTTAGATGACGACAGACAGGACAAACAGTCCTGCCTTGGCCTATTTGGGAAAAATTGTCCTCGACAGGGAGGTGTAGATATTCACCTAGGGGAAAAGGAGAAGGAAACAGGACAAGGACAGTCTTAAAATTTGCGTATATAAACTATTTTTTCAGTTCTCCACTGATGTCAGACAAGGGCACCCCTGGTCTGGTGCTCACCAGGAATGAAACGAAACAAGAACTGAAACAGGAACCAGAACAGAACAAACCAAACCACACATTTCAAAAATAGTTGGGATGAGGGCAATCTAGGTCTAGAAATGAGGTAAAAAAAACTACATAAGGATGTAATTTCAAACATATAATGTCAACAGGTGATTAAAGTCATAATTTGGTACAAAAGAACTAACCACAAAAAGTTGATTCTTTGAGGAGCAAAGATGGACTTTCAGAGAATCTCCAGTGTGTCAACAAATGCATGAGAAAACTTATTCAAATGTTTAAAAACAATGTTCCTCAAAGAAATGCTGGAAGGGATTTACATATTTTTCCCCTCTAGAGTGTATATCAGGATTTTTCCATACTATCCCAACTATTTTTTTCTAATTTGGGGTTGTACTTTTTTTGCTTAATAGGTTGTGAAGGTAATTGATGGACATGAGATGGGGGGGTAAATGTTCTGAAAGACTGTTGGCTAGTTCAGATCTCAAAGCAGTTAGTCACTGAAGGAAAGAGTGGGGCAAAAGGGCTATTAAGAAATCCTGCAAAAAAAAAAAAAAAACTAACCTAACTCCAATAACTAAACAAAGCTGTTTAAAAAGCATTTAATCATTGTTTAAATAATACTATTAACAAATAATTTGGCACTAGTAGTCAGTCAGGGTACAGGTAGGAGTGGTGTGTGCACCATGCTCCTGTAATGTGTTTTGCTCCACAGGATTATGTAAGCTAATGACTGTTTAAGTGCACATGGAAAATCTTAACACTGATATGAATTTGTTGTTATGGTGATGTGGAGCCAGGAGTCAGCAATTCATCTTCATCTGTAGAAATTTTAAATTAATAAACTAGAGTACCTAAGCCTAAAATGATCACAAACAGATGCAGCATTGTTCAGTTGTATTTAAGGGGGAATCAGCAGGCTGAATGAGAAAATAATGGATTTATTAAGTTTTAGACTGCAAATGGGAAGCAGGATGTCTGATATGTCTCCATTATTTTGGACAATTTGGAAATAGTTTTGACATTTCTTGAAGGTATTAACAAATTGTTCATCAGATTAGCACATGCCATTTAGTCATATCATTGTACACAGACGGCCACTGTCCTCATAATAACTTTCAAGCTTGCTAAATCACACAGTAGCCACTAACAGAATCTGTTTGCATTCAAACCACTCTGTATTTTACACAGAAAATTATAAATAACCAGACTCCATTAGTGTTGCACAGTATACTGATACTAGAATAGTATCGCAATACCTTGCCATAAAAACATTAGGATACTAATTTTATTAGTACCGCTATTTTCAGAAATGACTGTTTTTTTTTAATCAGAGCTTTATTTCTGCGAGTTGTGTCGATGTGCCACAGGGGGGCAGTATGTGTGCACAGCACTCGGCTTCCTCTGCCTGAAGGTAAACACGGTGAATGAGAAGAGAAACCAGAGAGTTAATGCAGACAGTAAATGGCTTGTAGAGAAAATACACACAAGAAGACAAACATGGAATTATTTTAAGCTCATGAACACAACAAAACCGGTCTGCAAAAGATGTTTTAAGCCTACAAAAAGCGAAGGAGACAACACTTCCAACTTACTTGTACTAACAGCCCACCGAGTGGCAGGTTAGAGAATATAATAGATAACATAATTACATCATTCTCATGTCCTCAAATATAAATCAGACGAGTAAGATCCATTATGTGTCAGGTGATCTTATTAACCATCTGAATTTGACAATGCAGTTAAGGGCAATAACTGTTTAACTGGCTTTATCTTTTTAATTTACTTACCAAGGTGGCGAACATCAATATACATGTTCACACTGGTACAGTTAAGTTTACCATAACTTCCAAACTGCTAAAAATCGGACGCTCACAATCACAAATAGACCAACACCAACAATAAAAATATGATCAGTTTAAACTCAGCAGACTCAGCAATAATTAGTCAAAATAATAAGTAATTATGGCACGTACATTTTTTTCTATTGCAAGAAAATGCGCTCATTAGAAACTATTTAACCAGTGAGTTCCGGCTGCAAATACAAAGTTAACTAGCCTGTCAAAGAAATCCCATAGACTCAAGGATACAGAGGACGTCAGATTACTGCTCACTGTGTAAAAGCCTTAATAACAATGTGACCTTTCTAAAGAAATTATTTTCAATAATCAAATTATTAATAAATTACCCATTCATTGTCAAAATTTCTTTCTGGGTTTTTTTATAGTCCCATGTTCTATCATCTATTATTCGCTCTCTTTTTAAAGAGCTGAATTGGTCAGGTGCCTGCAGTGCAGTCGATATGGCCAAGTCCTTGCAGTGGGAGTACTACACACACACGGGGAAAAAAAATCACAGTCTGGCCCCAGCTGAGCCCCAGCAGTACAATATTATCTGTCAGCACAAAATGAGCCATGCATGCCTACACCCCCACCCACCCAACTGCACACCCACACATCCAGTTCTATCGTTGTGAGGACTTTCCACTAGCATAATATTACTGTAGCTAATTAATTCTACTCCCACACCTATACCTAACCCTAACATTAACCTCATAAATGTAAAGCAAATCTTCTGGTTTTTCAAATAGAAGTTGCTGGGTGGAACTTCACGGTGAGACATTCGGTTCCCACAATGATATACAAACCTGACCCAATACACACACAATTTACCATTTTAGGAAATTTTTCCAGTCTGGTTTTAAGTCATTTCCTCCTATAATGCTTATTATTTTACTTTGATATGACATGCTTGTGCTTGTGTTTACACATAAGTGTGACAAAAGGGAGCAGTACTGAAATAACTCAGTTGAGCAGCACCACTGAATTTTGAAAAGCACTTTCAGGCTTAGAGAGTAAGAAGACACTTGAAGACACTAGGAAATGACCCATCAAGCTCACTGTTAGGTTGAAATCATTAGAACTCCAACAATGACAACTTGATCCTCATTGGTTATGTTTATATATATATATTTTTTTATTATATATAGATATATATATATATATATATATAATATATATATATATATATATATATATATATATATATATATATATATATATATATATATATATATATATAACACACTTGCAGAGACTTTCCTCAATAGCTCCTTCATATATATATCTTGCCCATGTTGATTAATTCAATTCCATCTGGTTTTATTCTGTTAATACTTTTTTTTAATTCTCTTAATACATTAAATGTACAGGACTGTGGACTGGGAGGTCTAGAGTTCAAATCCCGCCTCTGCAATGCTGCCTCTGTTCTGTCCTTGAGCAAGGCCCTGAACCTACAATTGCTTGGATTATAAGACTGTAACTTGTAAGTCGCCCTGGTAGTATGTAAATGTTTACAAATACTATACAATATTAAAATGATTCAAGAACACGGTAAGAAATAACCAATGCTGCAAACGTTATTATTGCAATGACAAGGATGTGAGTCCTGTCAGTCTGTATGAAGGAGCTATTGAGGAAAGTCTCTGCAAGTGTGTTTTTTATTAGAATAATATCGTGTCAGGCTCAGAAAAAAAGTACTTTAAATGTATATATTAAACAAGATAATAGAGGTAGAATCGTTACAATATCCTAATATTCTTGGACATATTATTGTGAGAACCCATTGTCATTCATTTGTTTGCACATACAGTGGTACCTCGGTTCTCGGTCACCTTGGAACTCATTGAATTCAGTTCTCAACGCATTTAGACTAGAAAAATTTGTCTTGGCTTTCGTCATTTTCTCGAGTCTTGAAACTTATACGAATCAAGAAGATCTCCAGGATTTTTATCTGTGTTTTTCTTTATTTTTACATCTACAGTACTGTATTCTCAGTGCAAAGAAGTCTCCATGGATCCTAAAAAAGTTACATTATAAGAGCCAACCAAAAGCAAAACAGGAATTGAATGCTCCAGAACACAGGCTGCAGTTAGCTTAGCAGATTCACTAGCGCCAAAAATTCATCAATAGAGTAAGTGTCGCTATCACTTTTCACTTTCAGTCCATTATTCACTAAATTACATGAGATTTTTCAACACTTTATTATAAAATAAGCTTTGTTTTAATTATTTTGGCCAACTGTAGGTCAATGTAAGTGTTTTAAACATTAACTTACTTATCGGTACTTATGATTACTCAGCATCTTCAATCAGATAGAAATTTCTTTAGCTTGGTATCAATCTGATTACAATATTCCAGTTGAGTTGTTTACATGAACAGTTACTATTCTGATTAAGCTAATAATCTGATTATCAGATTAGTAATTTCATGTAAATCTAGCTAATGTGTTCCAAAACAATCATCCAGTCATAGAGAGTTGGAGAGAATATCATATTCAAGTCCACTGTACTTCTGTCCAGACTTGCTCATCTAGCCATCATGGGTTATTTAACTGTTTATCATTCATTGCAAAGTATTTACGTACAACACAGCCAAGACTTTTTCTCCCCGATCATATGAACTAAAACTAACATCAGTAAATCGGTTAAAATGCTCAGAGACATCAAAAATTTCTTTCACACACCCATTTCTGGAGTCAGCAGTGCATTGGCTCAGAAACAACAGAATGGCTGATTTAAGCAGGTTGTGTGTGTGTGTGTGTGTGTGTGTGTGTGTGTGTGTGTTTGCTTTCACAGCTGAGAGAGCACAGGGTTAGGCAGTGTCATAGAAACTGAATGGCGAGACAGATGGGGGTTGAGGAGGAGGAAAGAAAGAGAACGTAAGGGAAGAGAATGGAGACAGCAGACAGACAAGGGTGTGCGGAAACAAAGAGATTCAGAGGAAAGAAATTAAAGAGATCGATGCAGAGAGAGAGAGACAGGAACCGTGTTTGTGTGTGTGTGTGTGTGTGTGTGTGTGTGTGTGTGTGTGTGTGTGTGAGTGAGAGAGAGAGAGAGAGAGAGCGGGCAAAAGATGCTGATGCTACACTACACTTTAAGAGCTCTCCATGGTGCTCCACTAACTGGCCTCTTCACTTGAGGAGCAATAAAACACCATACATACAGCCAAAATGTCACAGCACTCTTGATCTTTACCTTCTGTTTGTCTCTTTCTCTCTTAACTTCCTTTGCCTCTAGTACATCCAGCAGCGTCTAAGTAATGAGGCTCATTTTCATGGCGAGGACAATAGCACTTCATTGTGAACCCATTAAAACTCAACGCATTACATTTGTCAGATTCCCTCACCGATATTCTAATGAAACCAAATAACCAAAAATAAACATAACTATCCATCCATATGCTCCAGTTTTCAGAAATGGAAAGCAGCCCTCAGTCCTCCTACAGAAAAGCAGTGCAAACACAGAATTCACCCAACCACTTCTGCAGCAAAATAGGTACAGCAAAGTAAGTTCTTACCAAACCGTTTCAGAAACAACTAAATACTTTAGTATACAAGCAGTTTTACTGTAAAAACATTTGATTTGTTTGAATATGCTTCATTAAAATGTGTCCTTCTAACATTTATTCTCTGGAAAGTCTTTATATTAAGGTATGTTAAGTTATTTAAGGAATGTTAGTTGTTGAACACATATTAACCAAGTCATAATTGATTAAAATCCTTATCTGCTTTCTTCTCATAACAGCACTCATCTATTTAATGCAGCTGTAAAGTGCGGCTTTGTGATTTTCACAGCCACACTATAACAGACTTTTAAAGCAGCAGCACTCCCACTGTGTAATGTGCAGCTGTCGGTCAGAAAATGAACCTTTTGACCCATGACTTTCAGTAATGGACCTTGAAGATCCAGTCACTTCCAGATCTAGCAAATTCACTGGAATTCATAAAAACATGAAAGCCTCTTTTGACCTCAACCAGTCTTAACTTAGTCTATTTAGTCTTAACTAGTTTGTTTTTTTACATATTTGCAATAGTGACACCATGTTTGTGAATCACAGCATTATTAGCTATTGTTGATATGCCTAAGCGAAGCATGCTAGAAAACAAGAGAAATCAAGGATTTTACAAATTAACTTTAAACAAATTTACATAAAATGTAAACTAAGGATAAATACTCAGCACTTGTGAAAAGATCTGTACATCAAGTAACATTAAGTAGGGGTCATATTACTGTATATATACTGTATATCAGTGATGGCTATTTTAAAATAGAGAAAGTACAAATGTTTGTTCATATACCTGTATTTATATGTAACTATGATAGTCGAGTTGAGTCACAGGCATGAATGTGGCTCCTCTAAAGCATTCGAAGCCATAAATAGCTGCTTTTCACTGTCCAGCCACAGTAGGATGCTTCCTACATCCCCCAGTGGAGCTGCAATAGTGTCGCCTAACACAAAGAGTGATGCACTGATCGATTGGCCGGTGACCAGAATTGGCCAGTTTTCAGTAGGATCAGCCAATCAGTCTCATATAACCGATTCTGTTCCGCTCACATTTACACTTGCACAGCTCACGAAGATGACAGTGGCACAAACACAGCCACACAGAAACAGCACAGTGCTTTTACTAACCTTTTTAAATTCAGAATTCAGTTCAAGTTTCAAGTACGAAGACCAGTGCTGACATTTTCATGACGAGGAAGTGTCAGATGTGATTTGAATGATTCTTAGTCAACTAAATGGTCTCGGACACAGCCATGTCTGCAAAATGGGCAATCAGAGTCAACCAATAAACTTGCAATTGGTGCATCTCTAATAACAACACAAAAATGTGAATAAGCTGTTTAAGACTTGCTGGGGTGGACTGTTTGAAGTATGAGAAGTCAGTCATGTTCCTGATTCCCTACTTACTGATTGACAGCTACTTATGATTTATCATCCCTTTGAGAGGTGGACCAATCATCATAAAGAGAAACCAGGCAAGAGAGGAGAAAAGGCCAGGCAAACAAAAAAGCGCATTGCCCAGTAACCGCCAAGATGTTTCCCCCTGTGCAAAACACTCCCACCCACAGTCCATTCACTGCATTCTTGGTGTGGCTCAAAACGATGCTTTAAAAAGATGCCATTTGTCCATTAAGCATTAATTTGTATTCCAAACAGCTGATACACCAACACACCAAAGACACCCAGAGGTACACAGGCTTCACTGTCTTTTAACACTGTGCTAGGGACTTCAAATTTGACATAAATTAATATCTGACAAGGTCTTCAAGCTCTTTTCCCTTGTTTCTCCCATCTTGATCTGTCCAAATCTCAACAACCAGAACCCACCCAGTCTCACAAAAACCAACCAAACACATCCCAACACCAACGCCCCAACCCACCAGATTCCTACTACTACTACTACTTCCGACTACTTCCTTTCATTGCCATGTGGGAACTTCTATGGAGAAAATTAATTTGCACAGAGGAGCAGGCTATGCTTGCCATGTCCATCCGCCATCCATCTCTAATCTCTAATAAACAATGGCTATATACAATGGCTATAAATATATTTATGGCTATCATCACGGCAAGCTACCACTTATAATTCCATCTATGTCATCATTACGCAAGTTACAGCAAAAGATTCACATATGAAGTTTTATGAACACTTTACCCTCACAAAGCGTTCATAAATAAGTCCTTTATGCAGCAACAGGGAGATGATGCCTCATCCAGCTTTCCTCCCTCAGACATAATTAACTGTGTCTGCGTAGAGTCCTGCTAGACAGGAGGAACTGCTAATAAACTCGAACATGAGACTCCAAAGTGATGAGCTACAGAAATAGACTGCTGTGCCACCTGAGAGCCCAAGATCTGACAAGTTTAAGAAATTAATTCAGGTATGTTATCTTATCTTACACCACTTCTCAAGTTCTACCAGCTAGCCTAAACTACACAATCTAAGTTTAATTTCAATTGTCATACCAGTCGCCAAACAACTGACAATATGAAACCTGCTATTAAACTACAAAAACTGATATCATACAAATTGAAAATAATATAAATAAGCAAACTGAACTCAGGCTTCATCATATATGGGGCATGTTGGTCTACCAGTTAAGGTACTGGGCTATAGACCAGAAGATCCAGGGTTCAAACCTCATCTCTGCCAAACTGCCACTGTTGGGTCCTTGAGCAAGGCCCTTAACCCACAACTGCTTACATTGTAAGATTGCTGTAAAAATCTCGTCAGCTGTAAGTTTCTCTGGATAAGGGCGTCTGCTAAATAATTTAAATGTAAATCTATATCAGAAATATGCAAATGGACTAGAAGAGATGGATTTTTGTACTGTTTATCACAAGCATGGAGTATCTTAAGTAAGCCAGCTATTATCTTATACCACTTTTACACTCATATTTGACCAACTGGGACATTGTTTCCGATACTAAGATAGAGATGCCATGTTAAGAAACAGTTAGTAAAGTTGCACAGACTAGTAAGCAAACCTTATACTTATGAAAGCCGTGGGAAAACATCAGGTTTGCTTCTTTCTTGCTCTCTATGACCCATCATAATCCATCACTGTCATAGCAATAATTTCAAAAAATTTACCAGCCTAAGACTTCATTAGAGAGAGGGGTTGCTCTGGCACTTGGCTGACAGCTTGGGAACCGATCATGATCATGGCAAGAAGGTGAGGAAAGGACAGATGCCTAGCTTTTTTTATAATTTGGCTGCTATCACTGGCACCTCTGTGCTCAGAGTGCTGGAAAGGAGATAGTAAGTGATAGGTGCATGCACAGTGAAGTATGAGGGGTGTAATACAAGCACGCCTCTCAGTGTTATGTACAAAATCTATATCCAGTATATCAGAGGGCACACATAAAGGCAGCCCAGATTCAGATGTGCTCTACAGACTGGAACTGAATGTTTGGAGTGTCCTAGAACCCAACTGAACCCAACTTCCGTGTAGGCAGAAGTGCAGCATAGACATGCCGCTTTTGCAAAAAAACAGTTCATGGGACTAATTTGGGAAGAACTATTCCCGATAGCTCCCCCGAGAGCTAAATTTGTTCCTGGGCTTTTTTTAGTTTGTGTTTTCACCGCCAGTAGGAATGCTGAAGTGACGCTGAAGGGATCCAAATTTGGCTAATAAGACTCAAATATTTTTCACTTTATAACTCAGTTTTCGACCACCTTGGAACTCGTCGAATTCAGTTCTTGATTCATTTTGACTAGAAAAAATTGTCTCGGTTCTCGCCGGTTGCTCGGTCCTCAGGCTCACTTGTTTAAACTTGTATGAAATTCAGTTCACAATTCATGACTCACAATTGACAATTCAGTACACAGTGATTCAGTCTCACAATAGTTCTCGCCCAGCGCAAGTCTCCTCTGTGTTTATCATGTTTTTCTTTATTTTTAATCTACAATACTGTATTCTTAGTGCAAATAAGTCTCCATGGGTCCTAAAAAGGTTGATGATTACAGCTAACCGAAAGGAAAAGAGTAACTGAAGAAGTAGCTTAGCACAGCAGCTACTGCCCTGAGTTCACCTGGGTGAGTGATTTGCTTTTACTTTTCACTTTCAGTCCATTACTCACTAATTTCATGACATATTCAACACTTTGTCATTAAATAATGATTTTGATTAACTGCAGGTTAATGTATAAGTGTTTTATACAATAAGGTCGGCTCTGCTATGATACAGTATAGACTATATTAAACTCCTCAGTTTATGATACATACTTATTATGGATTTGTCAGAATGTAACCTCATCATAAATCAGGCAGAACATGTGCAATACAGCTCCATTAATGCATATAATGCCTTATACAATGTGTTTTTGGGGGGTCTGGAACAGATTAAGTTAATTTTCATTATCCTTATGGGAAAATTTTGCTCGGTACTTGTCTTTTTTGGTACCTGACAAGCCTTCTGGAATGAATTATTGACCAGAACCGAGGTACCACTGTATTTAAAAATGGTGGTTGAGCTCCACACAGGCACTAGCATTTGGCACAATCACTACATACTTGCGTTATTCAGAGTCCCTACGTGCTGTGAAACAGAACTGCCTTGAAGCAGGAGCTAAAATGTCCCTATGCAGTGCGCTCTAAGAACTACAATCGTCCCCAATTGAAAAGGTGTGAACACACATCAAAAAGTGGCACAGTTTGAAAAGTTCCTCCGGAGCGAAAGCGTCAGCCAGTAGTGCCCGTGTGACGCCTGACCCAGCCAGAAGGTTGGTAATCAAACCTGGGTCATGGTGCTGGTGGGCCACCAGAGTGCTTGAAAACAATTCCAAAACATTTTCCAGACTATCAGGGAAAATTCGTACTGAATTGAACGAATCTGATCCATGTCACATACAGGTTGGGAAAAAGGTTTTGGGTCACAAGCCACACTACATAAAATCTGCATTCTCAGTACAAAGGAATACAGCATTTTCACAGGTCTACAAACTGGCTAAATGCCCCTCCGAGAGGTTTTTGTTTGATGCTGTGGTTTTGCGATTCACTGCTGGCTCATCACTGACTGAAAATCACCAAACAGGAAAGCAGCTTCAATGAGCTCTGAAATCCTGAATGTGCCCCACAGTGTAAGTAGCTCGGAATCCCTTCTGAGGTTCTCTCTCCTGCCTCTGTCGCCTATGTACATAATCTGATCACACAGCAGGCAGAGATATCGTGGGCGCCTGCTTGCATGCGGACAGACTCACAATTACAATTACAGAGCACTTTAGAAGGGTTTGGAGAAATCCAGGGACACTTACATCGCGGAATCTGCTCCAGTACTTCTCCGTGCCGTACTGGGACACTCCGCTCATCCACTTATCCGTGTCCGCTGGGTTCTGGTTGTTGTTGTGCTGGTTGGTGTTGATGGCGCCCGCCGGTTCGGTGCGCAGCAGGAAAACTGTTATGGGTAACACCAGCACGCACAACATCGCCTGCAGGAGTGAACACAGGACACGCGCATGACGGAGAGGCACGGAGCGAGCTCACATACCAATGAAGGTGCTCTGCTCTAGGACTGACTAATTGAATTTGGACACATTATTAACACTTTAAAACGTGTAGTTAACAAACAAACTACTGGATTAACTCTTTGATTTTTACACACTGTTCACTGAGCCTCTTGGTTCATCTAACACTGAATACTGTGCAATTTTTAAAAAGCACTTCTCTATTAAAACACGCCACTAGTCGCTATTCCAGTAGGAAATATCGCTCTTAAATGATTATATAACATGATTAAACTGACTGAAGGTGAGTGCAGATTGAGGCAGAACTCGTATTGGATGGTTCTTGCAACAATCAGCATGTCCTTCACAGAAAAAGCGGCTCCTGAGCGCAGTTACTATCATAATAGCCTACTCCTATAATAAACCTACCTCCGATGGCACGTTCACTGGGGTTGAAAGTTAACGTCCGAACGATAGGGGTACGGTGTACAATGCACGAAACCCGTCCTGAATGAGTCCTCAGTGAGTATCCGACAAAAGTGCAGGTATGTGCGTGCTACCAGCTTGTGTGTGTGCGTGTGTTATATATAAACTGCGCAGCCACACTAAGCTCTATCAGCTGAGAAACGCAACTGAACGGTGAGAAGCGACTCCTCCCACCCGCTAACACTTTCGCTCTGCAGCTCCTCCCCATGCGTTCTCTCTCTCTCTCTCTCTCTCTCTCTCTCTCTCTCTCTCTCTCATATCCTCCCCCTCCCTCCCCTCCTCTTCCTCCTCATCTCGAAAATCTATTTCACACATGCAGTTTTGCCCAGGTGTATGACTTCTGTGTGACCGAACACCAGAGATAAGATGCAAAATGAGCAGATGGAGACCCAGTACAAATTGCTAGATAATTACCAGGATACCTTCGCGTATCTACAGCTTTGTGCCATTAACCTCTTTCACACATGCACATTTACTGTAGCTTACAGTCTGAGTTATGTGAGTTCAAACCCCAGAGACCAAATGCAAAATGACCAGGTGAAGCACATTTGCTGGATAATGACCAGGCCACCTTTAGGTCCTTACTGTTCTAGCTTTTTCTTAAACTCTTCCACATGTACGGTTTTACTAAATCCCATAACACTTAGCTCATTTTATTGGCATACTGTAGCCAGTGTCCTGTTCCATTGGGAACAAGAAGGCCAGCTCCATCACAGCAACTGAATGCTCAGTGACAGAGAAGAGAAGAGGAACAAACTGAAGAACATTTTGCAAAGTTCTGCTCATCGCCAGCATGGAATGCCATTGGAAATGCTATGGGATGTCTTTTCTGATGGCCTCTATTTGGTTCCATTATGGTTCCCAGCAGCTTGCTACCATTACTCTAACCTCACAGCATGAAAAATAGACAATATACTAACACAAATTCTGGAACGCAACACCACGCTGGTAATCATACATCACTGTGTAAACCGAGTACTGTATTTTATTATGTGTTCAAAACGTCAGTGATGTTTTCTGCTGTGACACCAGTGTTCCCTCAAACACACACACACACACACACACACACACACACAGACACACACACACACACCACACTAGAACCACCACCACCCTCGGATAGGAGTTATGTAAGAACAAACCCCAGACACAAAATGGTCAATAAACTGACACTGTAATTTACAGAGGCAAGTAATTCACTACTGCCCAGGATTTTATTGCAGCCCAGTGCCTGTACTATGTAGGCTATGCACAGTAGTGCTTGAACGTTTTCTGAAGAACCCTTTAGAATTTTTCAGTATTTCTGCATAAATATGATGTAAAACTTCATCAGACAGGTTCTAAAAGTCATGCAGGTTGTAAAAGTAGATCAAAAGAACATAAACAAATGATCCAAAAACATTGCACTTGGTCATTGGGTTCTTAAGTAAAATAATCCAATATGACATATGTGAATGGTAAATGTCTGTGACTGTCTAGGATTAGCAGTTAATTTAAAGGTTAAAAGTTACGTGTTTTCATTCAATCAGTGTGATCAGGTAACCTCTTGTAAATCAAGAAAGGGGATCTGTCAAAGTCTGAGCCTCGCAACACATATTTGTGGAAGTGTATCATGTAATGAACAAATGAGATTTCTGAGGGCGTCAGAAGAAGAGATATAGATGCTCATCAGCCTGTAAAAGTTTATTAAACCATCAATAAAGAATTTGGCTTCAACCAGTCTACAGTCAGACAGGTTATGTACAAATTGAGGAACTTCAAGGCCTCTCAAGGACTGGTCAACCAACAAAAATCTCTCCAACACCATGGCATAATAGTTTGCAAGATCACAACGGTGTAACGTCTAAGCAACTAAAGGTCTCTCTCACATTGGCTAATGTCATGAATCCACTATCAGACCGATACTGAAAGCAAAGGTTCACATACTCTTGCCACTCACATACATGTAATATTGTTTAATTCTCCTGAATAAATAAATTACCAAATATAATAGTTTTTTCTCATTTGTTTAACTGGGTTCTCTTTATCTATTTTTAGGACCTGTGTGAAAATCTGATGATTTATTTAGGCCATATTTATGCAGAAATACAGGCCATTTTATTGGGTTCACAAACAGACATAAATGTAGCCATTCATTTGTACTAACACTGTAGCTTACTTAAAAATATTATTCCACATGTTAAACTGGACCAAAACTTTAGGTATAGTGTAGGGAATTTTTAGCAAGGTGCCACATAATATAGAACATATTTACCTGGTAAATCCCTGTAGATCCAGCACACATGTAGGTTGCCAAAGCTGGTGTTATCCTGTTGAAAAATGCCAGGTGGAAGCCCTGCCTTGAGAGGCAACACGTGGCCGCAGGATATCCTGCACATATTGCTGAGTTGTTAGTGTCTGTTGTATCACTACTAGAGATGACCAACTATCGTATGTGATGGCCCCCCAAACATCACACCAGCAGTTGTGTCACTCCACAGCAAAGGCAGGATTGAAGCGCTCACCCAAACATAACCTGGATTCATCACTACAGATGGCAAGTGCATCATAAAGGCATGTTTACGAGTCAACGATCTCTCACCAAGAGGTACAGTACACCAAGAGGTAGCCTTTGAGAGCCTTTTTATAGGGCAGCGGTTAGAAGCACTTTCATGCCCTCTTGTGGCAAGACATGTAAAATATAATATATATATATATATATATATATATATATATATATATATACATATATATATACATATATATATATATATACTGCTCAAAAAAATAAAGGAAAAACTTAAACAACACAACATAACTCCGTGTTCCCTTTATTTTTTTGAGCAGTATATATATATATACTTATATATATATATATATATATATATATATATATATATAAATATATATATATATATATATATATATGATAACTGATATGTATGTGTATATATATATATATATATATATATATATTATTAATTGTTATTTTTGCAGTTATCAAGCAAATTCAGGTGACCTTCTATTGCAAATGGCATGCTTGAAATGAGCATGCTTGAAACACTTGTGTTTGATTATTTGCTGTATCTCCACTCTGGTTAAATGGCACTTCATCTAGTTGATTTACAGGTGACACATTAAGGATTCCACACTACAGGGCTATACCATTCAGAGAAACTTACGATTTTGAAATAAATCTCGACAGCAATTTAAAGAGATTACTCCAGTGTGCTTTTAGTGTTACAATGGAGAGGTGAGTAAATAGCTTAGTAATTGTACCCTGTCCTTGCAATCCTGTATTGATCTGGAAATATTACACCATCTTTTAGCCTTAGTAGGATAATTTTGTTCAGTGTTGCAGGGGTCCGTGGCCTAACCAACAGCAAAGAGCAAGATATGACTGACAGTTAAAGAATTAATATATTTATTTGATGTCACTCATATTGTAGTAACATATAAATTGCAAGTAAATATGATTGGTTTTGTGTGTTGCATTAGCTAGTTAGTAATACAGCGGTGAAGAATAGCTTGGGTGCTCTATAAACAGCTAGTTAGCTAACTACATTTACAATCTGGTCAACTTAATTGAAAACAAAATAGGGCTTGGCAAAATCACAACAACAATAACTTTTTTCAAGTATAATTTGTCAGGGTGCTCTAGTACTGATAATGTTAGCCTCTCTCATGCCGCTGTGACTGATGCCAGTATCATGATGAGAACAAAATGTAAATACAATTGGATTGCCACTAGGAGGCGATTTCTGACCATGTTGTCTTGTCTAAGTTTTCACGAGTGGATGTCGGTATATCTGTCAAAAAGCTTCACTCCATTGCAGTTTTTATTGCTTATAAGAGATCTTTTAGTACTTACTCTGATTATACAGGAAGAGAAAGAATTGCAGTTTGGTCAAAAACAAATACAAGGAGACAGTTTGCAGACGTATTTATTATTAAACTGAATAGGAATAATACAAAATTCAATGCTATATCAGCAGTAATGCTAAGACTGGGTATAGCACTGTGACTGTACATTAGTTAACAGTAAAGCTGTAGGCCTGTTGTCTCTTCACAATGATGAACAACTTTTTATTGTATATTGCCATTTCTTACCCAGTTTGTTTACCAACGAGCTGACCCCATAATATCCAGAAATTTCAGAAATTCATTCTCTTGAGTTTGTTTATATATAACCCATACCAAAGAAATTATTGGTAAAATTGCATATGTAAAATTGGTTTTAAATTACTTTAATGTAACTAGCAGATGAAATTGCTTCTGTGTACTATGTGTACTAGTAGTTACATATTGGGAACATTGGCTTGGCTATTATATTCATTCCTCTGAACAGACATCTTTTTTGGTTCTTTAAAAATGTGGCTTCCTCTATGCAATAACAATTAGTAATTTTTCCATACACCCTTGTGAGGACAGATAAGACCTTTCACTCTGGTCTAAATTTAGTTGTCCTGTTTACTCTAGTCAGAAATGCCCTTTTGTGTCTTTTTAATGTGTTTGTGCACACTGGGGAAAGTCAGGTTAGTATCAGGAGTCACCTGGGATCGAGGCAATTCAGACTTCTTGTCCAGTTCCAGTATTTTATATACATGTGATAGGTTTAACAGTTGATTTATAGCATGAAGTACTTAATAGGAATTACGTTAGAACAGTAAAGCAGTGAAAGGTAACACCAGCAAGCACAGCATGGCACAACACAGCGTGGCACAGCACAGCAGGCACTCCACAGCATGCAGGAGTGAACAGAACACACAGGCACAATAGTTTTTGCACTGACATACAGATGAAGGTACAGTGCTCTAATGTAGAGTGTCATGGTGAAGAAAGCACTTGTCTGACTTTTGCTTCACAATTAAAAGGTTTGACCTCTGTTATTATCCACACAGTCCAGCAATTTACACCATGGAATGAAATGTATAGTACTGGATTAACACCTACACTTGGAAATGGTGTGTACACTTATGCTTAAATGAGCACTGCAATGCTTAATTTATTTTCAAGTTTAGCATTGTAAAAACTGCATGACTAAAGCAATTGAGCACAATAGGACACTGGACCAGTCCCGGGATGTATAATTAAAGTGAGAGATTAAAGGTGGGCCGCTTTGCTGTTGTGAGAGAGATGAGACTGGTAAATGCAATCACTTTGTAAATATTTCAGTGGTTAGTTAGGTTGATGTTGCTACAGCATGTAGACCACACAATGTGACTTATGTTCATGTCTTTCTTTTCCCTCATAATAAATGCATACATATGGCTACAGATTCCTACAGAGGATGAAATGTCCCACTCTTTATAAACCCTGATATATGAAGGCATACTTGATGGGATATGGTTTGTTATCATAATAGACTCTGGAATGGTTACTAAAGATGAAAGAGGAAAAAGAAGGATGCAAGTGACAATGGGTTCTAGATCTTTTCCATTTATTTGTTCACCAAACCACTGGTTCTGAAAATGTCACCCCTTAAATACGCACTGAATTGTAATAATTACCAAATTAACCAAAACTCAGATATTAAGAGTCTGCTGAACATATATATAGCCTACTATATAGACAAAAGTTTTTGGACACCCAAAAACCTCATCGCAAAATATGAGTATTAGCTTTGAGATTCTCTTTCCTTTGCTGCTGCAACAGTCTTCACTCTCCAGATAATGTTTTCCACTAGATGACTTTGAGGTCAGGCACTGATGTTGGACAATAAGCAGTGACCCACAGTTGCCATTCCACCTAATCTCAGTACCATCTGATGGAGTTAAATCAAGGCTTAGTACAAGTCTTCCAAATTCTCCATAAAACTGGCAAACCATTCCTTTATGGACTTTATGGAACCCTAGTAAAATGCCATACTGATAGAAATTGAGGTTTTCAGTATAATCCATTCTGTTTCCACTGTGTTTCTATGGAGATTCTATGCTAGTACTCTTCATATTCATATTCAACCTGTTAGCAGTGGGTGTGGCTATTTGAAATGGTATGCACAAATTTTTAGTCAAAGAGTGTATATAAAACCGATTCATTTGGCTGTAAAGTATGCATGTTGTTAGCTCATTAGCCAGATCCGGGCCAAATTCTGTTTAAGCATAAATAGCAACCTTATTCTAAATGGCACCATATAGGTTTGGGCCAGTGTGCTACAGACCTCATGCAAAATACTATACACTTTTATTGAGTACAGCAAATCAACCTCTGTTTTATAAGTACATGATAAAACATTTGGCACAATGCTCTACAATCCAACAAGTGGGCCTGGAAAGTATGTGAGTAGTACTTAAAGTTCTGTCAAACCCCAGTATCCAAACATCCTCTATCTGATAACGTGAAGTATTTCACTCTCTTCCCTGTTATCCAAACACCAACTTAATCAGATCCACATTTGAACTTGCCAATTTTTGTTGTATATAGGCTGGGTACTGTAGCGCCAGCACGACCAAATAAATAACAATTAGAAGCACAAAAATTACTCATAACACACATCTTTATTGACAACTGGAATCATAGCCAAATAATCAACCCACCCTCAGTCAAACACACACTATGGGCTTTATTAAGATAAAAAGGACGAACTCACATAAAACAAAGCACACAGACAACATAGACCCAAAAATAAAGAGACAATCAATCCGCCCATTGGCATGCTGGGACTGGGAACGCCCACAAGGGAAGTCAACTGCGCTACAATACAAAAGCTTTTTTTAAATGAACCAGACCACAGCGTTCCTGTGTTAGACACATGTTTATGATTCGGGCAAGTTCTGTTTAGTGCTGCCATGTGTTTGAACTAAAGCTCAGGTACGTTTAGTGAACATGGGCCTGATTTTGCTCTGTCTGTCTTTGCTTTCTGGGTATGAATACAGTAATTGAAATACAATCCTGATCATTTACAGTTACAGGACACATAGAGTTGAGTTTAAGCACATAAGAGCCAGTAAAAAGCAAATAGCAAATGTACTTTGCCCCGGTTATAAGCAGCCATAGCTAATCCTATAATTTCTGGTCCATATCACCATGAGATATAGATAGATTTGGATGAGTAAACAGTAGTCATTCTGTGATGGCATGTGGCCCAGATGGCATCACTCATTTGCATTCTTCAAACACAATGAAATGGCTTGGCATCCCTTAAAGTGAACAAAGGGTATTTCAAAGGACACTTTATCATCAGGTGCCATGTATTTGCCTGAATCCTGCACTTTGTCAGAAACCAGTTTTGTTTGGAAGAAGGAATGAAAGACAGGAGTGAGTTACTGGGAAAAGAGATATGAGCGCATATCCGTGTTGGCAAAGAAGAAATAAACCAGTACTGTAGTTGGTGCCAAGAATCTTACGGAATCCGAGTGAGAGTGGACGCAGTGATGTTCAGCGTTTGACAATAGTGCCATCTCATGGTGGATCAAGATATTGTGCTGTTTTATATTAGTTCTTGAAATTAAAGTTGCATGTTTTTACACTCTCTAAAAAATCAGTACTGTTAAAGATTGTATGCAAACCTGCTGTTAAAAAATATTTACCTTTATTAATTCAAGTCAAGTCAAGTCAGATTTATTTATATAGCGCTTTTTACAATGGAGTATTGTCTCAAAGCAACTTTACAAGTTTAGATTATCTCCTAATAACTACGTCCATTCACAAATTGAGCAAGCCTAGGGCGACAGTGGCAAGGAAAAACTCGCTAGTTCTAGGAAGAAACCTGGGAGGGACCAAGACTCAAAAAGGGACCCAACCTCCTTGGGCGGCGTAGAATGATAAATCCTAAGAGCGAACTAAAGTCATGGAGTCAAAGTTTGAATAGAATGTGAAGTATTCACACATCGACATTAAGTGGCCCGGGTATTATGATGATAAAAGTCTAAGAGCGAAACTAAAGTCACTGGAGTCATGGTCGAATAAAAAAATGTGAATTATGCACAGTGAGAGCTCCATCAAGATGGAAACATCATGTGTAGGGCCGTAACTGCCGGAACACAGCTCGGAGAGAAAAAACAGAAAATGTAATTAGATATTGATTAAGAGCACAGTGTTTATTAACAATCACTGATGCCAATGTCAATCACTGATGCCAAGTGTAGCATGAGACCCCGGCAGCATTAGCTATAGCAGGCATAGCTAGGAAGCTAGAAAGAGGAGAACTGGTAGGAAACACAGCCAAGAGGGATCACCATGAGACATTGGCAACCCCACAAGCGGCAGAAGACAGCAACCCAACGTCTCTGATCACCATAAGACTCTTTGACTATGAACCCCCAGCTCTGCCCTTATTCTAAGGCAAGGATGCATGAGTCAAGATTCACGAGGACCGAAGCCTAGTTCAAGCCAGACCGCCCACTCGACACTCCCGGCTAGCGGACACAAGGCAGGCCAGACATGACTCCCCAGACTCCGGCCCCAGCAACCCAAGCCATGCAACCTGGTTCTAAATCTAGTCAAAAGCCTGCCGTAAATAATATGTTCTTTTAGCCTAGAACTTAAAACTTTGGAGGGTGTCTGAATCTCGAACGAAAGTGGGAAGTTTATTCACCATAGTTTTGGGGGCCATGTATGAGAAAGCCTTTCCCCCTGCTGTGACTTTTTTAATTCTAGGAACTAAAAGAAGTCCTGCACCCTGCGAACGAAGTAGACGATTTGGATTGTAAAACTCTAAGAGTTCACTCAGATAATGTGGGCCATGCCATGTAGAGCTTTATAAGTTATAAGAAGTATTTTGTAATCAATGCGGAATTTGACTGGTAACCAGTGTAGTGATGATAGAACAGGAGTGATATGATCAAATTTTCTAGTTCGAGTTAGCACTCGGGCAGCTGCATTCTGAACTAACTGAAGTTTATTTATAGATTTTACTAGAGCATCCAGTAGTAGTAAGAGGCGTTTAAAAATCACAGTAATCCAACCTTGAGGTTATAAACGCATGAACAAGTTTTTCTGCATCATTAAAAGAGAGGATATTTCTAAGTTTAGCGATATTACGTAATTGAAAGAAAGCAATTCGAGTGATGCTGCTAATGTGCGCATCAAAGGAGAGATCTGAATCAAATGTGACCCCTAAGTTTTTTTTATTAAATATACTTTATATGTAATAACCTGGATTTGGTGTTTATTGTATCCTACATTGTTAAAAGTTTCTATTTGATACTATCAGGTGCTATCCTGGGTAATGGATCATTCTCAGCGCTGCCGTGACACTGATGTGGTGGTGGTGTGTTTGTGTGTGTTATGCTGGCACGAGTGGATCAGACACAGCAGTGCTGCTGGAGTTTTTTAAAGACCTTACTGTCATAGCTGGACTGAAAATAGTCCACAGACAAGATGAACTACTGTCTCTGACCTTACATGGAAAATAGACATTTTATTAAAGCATTACAAAAATAGAAAATATTTACAAAAGTATGATGACACTGCTGTAAAACTGTTAACATAACAGATAATTTGCTAACGTCAACAGCTCAGACTTTTACAATAACTGACTTTGTAGCTGCAAATTCACCTTAAACAGTTCAAGCTTTTCAAATCATTGCTAGCAATTCATAAGGCTGTTACAGTCATTGCATTTTTGTCTGCAAATTCATCTCAAACAGCTTAGACTGTCCAAATTCTTGCATTTGTAGCTAAAAATTCACAATAGACAGCCATTTTAAGTCATTGCTGCAAACTCATCTTAGATAGCTTAAGCTTTTGCAATCATTGTGTTTGCTGGTACAAATACATCTCATCATCTACAGCTCATGCTATTGAAATCATTACATAGTACTACACATCAATCACAAACTGCTCAGGTTTTTCCCATTATTGGCTCTGTAGCTACAAATTAATCTCATGCAGATCATTCTGCTACAATCATTGCATAGAGCAATTTAACATCTCTTCTCACTCACAGTGAGTTCATTATATATTTGTGTGTGTGTGCAAAACAATAACATGCAGAAATATCTTATTTAATATATTATCAATGTCGACTCCTGCCATTGCATGGAAGCTTCTTCCTCTTCAGCATTGTTTAGGACTGGAGGTCTTAATCTTGACAATCTAAAGGGTTTAACAAAACAGCATTTTCACCACACTGGCACAAAAGCAAATTAAAAGCTTTTAAACTCTATGCTCAAATAATTAATTAATTTGGTACTTAATTGACTTTATCTCTTCCAGAATAATTGCATCTGTATATCTTACCCTGAACTTTCTGTGGAGAGACATCTTTAAATTCAAATGCTTGCTCCATGGATTTTTTTCTTAGAAAACGATAGGACCACCTGTTATGAAACCACAGAAAACACAGGATATCATACCTGACAATATACTGTTTTGTAACTCTTTGTTAAAATATTGGCCTTTGCAATGCAGCAATGTCTATGAACCTGCCATAATGATGCACAATATAGTGGTGCTTGAAAGTTTGTGAACCCTTTAGAAGTTTCTGTATTTCTGCATAAATATGATCTAAACTATCTTCAGACAATTCCTAAAAGTAGATAAAGAGAACAAATGAAACAAAAATATTATACTTGGTCATTTATGTATTGAGGAAAATGATCCAATATCACATATTAGTGAATGACAAAAATATGTGAACCTCTAGTGTTAGTAGTTAATTTGACGGTGAAATTAGAATCAGGTGTTTTCAATCAATGGGATGACAATAAGGTGTGAGTGGGCACCCTGTTTTATTTAAAGAACAGGGATCTATCAAAGTCTGCTCTTCACAACACATGTTTGTGGAAGTGTATCATGGGATGAACAAACGAGATTTCTGAGGACCTCGAAAAAAGAGTTGTTGATGCTCATCAGGCTGGAAAAGGTTACAAAACCATCTCTAAAGAATTTGGACTCCACCAATCCACAGTCAGACAGCTTGTGTACAAATGGAGGAAATTCAAGACCATTGTTACCCCTCCCCAGGAGTGGTTGACCAACAAAGATCACTCCAAGAGCAAGACATGGAATAGTTGGCGAGGTCACAAAGGACCCCATGGTAACTTCTAAGCAACTGAAGGCCTCTCTCACATTGGCTAATGTTAATGTTCATGAGTCCACCATCAGAAGAACACTGAACAACAATGGTGTGCATGGCAGAGTTGCAAGGAGAAAGCCACTGCTCTCCAAAAAGAACATTGCTGCTCGTCTGCAGTTTGCTAAAGATCACGTGGACAAGCCAGAAGGCTATTGGAAGAATGTTTTGTGGATGGATGAGACCAAAATAGAACCTTTTGGTTTAAAAGGAAAGTGTTATGTTTGGAGAAAGGAAAACACTGCATTCCAGCATAAGAACCTTATCCCATCTGAGAAACATGGTGGTGGTAAGTATCATGGTTTGAGCCTGTTTTGCTGCATCTGGGCCAAGACGGCTTGCCATCATTGATTTAACAATGAATTCTGAATGATATCAGAGAATTCTACAGGAAAATGTCAGGACATCTGTCCATGAACTGAATCTCAAGAGAAGGTGAATCATGCAGCAAGACAACAGCCCTAAGCACGTAAGTCGTTCTACTAAAGAATGGTTAAAGAAGAATAAAGTTCATGTTTTGGAATGGCCAAGTCAAAGTCCTGACCTTAATCCAATCGAAATGTTGTGGAAGGACCTGAAGAGGAAACCCACCAACATCACAGAGTTGAAGCTGTTCTGTATGGAGGAATGGGCTAAAATTCCTCCAAGCCGGTGTGCAGGACTGATCAACAGTTACAGGAAACCTTTAGTTGCAGTTATTGCTGCACAGTGGGGGTCACACCAGATTCTAAAAGCAAAGGTTCGCATACTTTTGCCACTCACTAATATGTAATATTGGATCATTTTCCTCAATAAATAAATGACCAAGTATAATATTTTTTGTCTCATTTGTTTAACTGGGTTCTCTTTATCTACTTT
This sequence comes from Ancistrus triradiatus, assembly GCA_025084515.1. Taxonomy (NCBI): domain Eukaryota; kingdom Metazoa; phylum Chordata; class Actinopteri; order Siluriformes; family Loricariidae; genus Ancistrus; species Ancistrus triradiatus. The sequence continues at coordinate 96,524 of JAJAGP010002072.1, forward strand.
TACGACTTGTGTTAACATCTGATGATGTTTTAGGCCATATTTATGAAGAAATTCTAAAGGGTTCACAAACTTTCATGTACCCCCAGAAAAAAATGTACTGTGCATTTTCATAGTAAAAGTGTGAATTGCTTGACAGTTTTAATGTGAACTTTCACAGTTGGCCATGAACTTCACAGTTCTACTTTGAATTTTTGATGGTGATTTGGCCACTTCATGGTTCTACTGTCAAATTTCACAGTACAGTACAGTGTTTTGTTAGATTATGCTCTTCTTTACGCAAGATCATTATGGGTTCTTGAGTTTGCTTTAATATATAAACAACTTTGCAACAGCAATAGAAAAGCAGTCTTTTTTCTTACAAATTGTAATGAAAATAAAATGTACTATAAATCAGTCCTAATACACACTACCCTGTTACACATGATTCAAACAGCAGTGATGCAATTGCAACTATGGCGCAGAGATCAATTTCGGCACAAGAGCACACACTTGTGGGAAACGGTTGTATTACAGTTTATCTTAGACAGTGGTATCAGTCCAGAACGCTTGATACTGAGAGGTGCTTGTAGGGAGGACGTCGTTCTGTCCCATTGAGTTTCATTGGTGCACGGTATCCTGCAGTACCACATTTCACTGGCAGATTTCCTACAGAAACTTGCGAGGCCCCCTGCCCAAATAATGTGCTATGCTGTCAAACACTAAAACGCTGTTTCTAATTGCATTCAACAAACGCCTGTAAATATTTTCTTTCACAAGTTTCAAATAGATATTTAATTAATTGAAGACAACATTGAAAGTCAATAAAACTGTTTTATCATATGGATCTATGTTTTGAAGAGGATTATTTAAGTTTGACTCAGTCCCACCTGTATTTATGAAGCAGAGCCTCCAAGTGATTATTTTACTGAAATAAAAGAGAATTAAGCTTGGCTTGTGTTTTAGTACACCAAATTGCTTCGTCGCTGTACTGTGAGAGTTTGTGTTACAGCTTAAAAAACAGGAGGAGCCAAACATTTAACTGGAATTGAAAAGCTGAGAGTGTTATTGAGAAGATGTGAGTGTTGTTACGTCATGAAGTACTTTAGTTGAAATACATAAACTGACCGCACCCATGGCTGAAACAGTGTGGTTTGCATTGACGTATGTGAGAAAGACACATTACAGGTTCTCTTACATGAATAAGTGCAGGTTTAATTGTCAGTAACATTAATAACAACATTAAATGAATATTCCTACTCTGCTAAGTCTCATTTTGTAAACAGTATGTGGATACAGAATTGCTACAAAACTGGAAGGAATTTTTCCTTACAAAAACAACACAGTGCTTGTGACCGAAAAATGTTGATACTACAGTAGATGATAGTACAGTGAAAACACCCTAAGAGAGACATTTAAAGTGATCAATTAGATGGATACATTCCAGATACATTCTGGAGCAAAGGTGATGTCTGAATAATGTGATTTTTTTCAAGGATTTGTTGCTTTCCATAACCAAAGTATTCTCCTGTTAATTGTGTGATTACAAAACAACTGAAGGTCAGAGAGAAATTTAGTTTACATTTCCATGCTAATGTGAACCAGTTTACAATTCGAACCATCTGCACTGACATTCTGTTAAATAAACATGTCAATCAAAACTGCAAGTGCGTCAGAGGAAGTTGGCCAGTGAGATACTGCTTGCATGCTGTTTTGAAAGTATTGGATGTTTGATTTGCTCACTTTGGTCGATCCTCTCTTGGTTCCTTCTGGTATTACTGCAACTGTAAATGTTTCAGTTTTAAAACACTGATGAAATGAATGACTCTGATTAGGCTAACTGTTTTTGAGCAAATTCTGGCTGGACATTTATTTAAATAAAAAGCGGTCATAGTTGCAGCAAAATGTCAACAATGTTAATTAAAAACCAGTCAGGGCTTTCTTACAACTTCAGTGACAACTAGGGTTCAGTTTTTATGGCTGATTTATAGATAGGTTGCGAGTGTTGTCAGTTCAATTAATAGGACTAAGTATTGAGGACTTGAAGAGTATATTTTGCATTGTGCCAATTGATAATATGTGATATTCAGAAGACACACTCATCATGAGAAATCTGGAAGATTGTAAAGCTCTTATAAGGAGAGTTAAAAATGGGTCTTCACTCAATATAGACAAAAACAAATGTTGCCAATAGGAATGATCACTAACTTCACTACTGATGATTACAATGTTGAAGTGGTGTACAAGATGTGTGCCTACTTGGATCGATTAGTATGAACAGCTGATTCAGCAATCAAGAACTATGATTCAGTTTGGCGCTCAGAACCACTGTAAAGGCGACTGGAATGATTTTTTTGCAAAATCTCTACAAACAAGGCTCAGAACAGTCCATGTGAAGGGCTTTTCTGTGGTCCTTGTAAAAATACTGATGCCTTTGAAGTTTGGTGTTAGCAAAGACTTTAAATGTACTTTGCCTATCTAAGAAAGCAAATCATGAACATAATAATATAATCAGACAAACGAGTGAGCGTAAACAGCCCATCATATGTAACGTTTTTTTAGAAAAATTCTAAATTCATACCTTTAAATAATTTCCCAGGACATTATTACAAAATATGTTTGTTACTGTTTAAATGTATAACTTGATAAAATCACATTTATATATAAAGGTGATCAACGTGTACAAAACATGTCATTCATAAATGAACCATCTTAGAAAGACAAACATATTTAATTGAAACCTGGCATCAATTACCTATGTGCACTTGTTGTATCCAGCTGCTGAGACCTTTGCACTGATACAAAAATCTGCTGCTTCTCACTGCTATCAGAAAAGAGAAAGATGATTGTGAGACTCCATGTTAAGCTTTACAGCAGGGTTTTGTCAAAATTGTCCTAAGGTTATTTCTTTATTATAAACCTTATAGATAAAAGTAAGCCATACATTGTTATTCATGGTAAAGCCTGATACTATTTCCCACAGCTTGCTACACATTCAGTGTTTTTTTTTGTTTGTTTGTTTTTTTGTTCCCCTCAGAAAAGCATATATTGTACTTTCACGGTTTTATTTCTTATTGTAGGACTGAAAAAAAAAGTTATTTGAGAATGAGCTACAAAAATGAATATGTCTTATCAGCTGCTGTCATGGTCTTCAGAAATCCCACTGATTTATCTTAAGATATTTTTCATTAATCTCCTACTGCCCCACCCTCCTTAATTGCATGTATCCATGACATAAAGTATATGACCCCTAACCTTTTGGAACTTAATCCTAGACACATAGTCACATAGATCATCTTCAGATTCATTGAAAGCAAAGTCTCATTTATGACAATCAATCAATTGCAGCTCACATTATTTTGATTCACTTCAGTTTCCTGAAGTGTCATTCTATGACTCAGGCATCAAAGTTTTGTCCCCATCCCCCCCATGCCATTCAAGTCAAGTCAAGTCAAGTCAAGTCAAGTCAAGTGGGTTTCATTGTCATTTCAACCATATATACATACAATGGTGCTTGAAAGTTTTTAACCCTGTAGACATTGTTATAAATGCATAAATATGACATAAATGATCATCAGATTTTCACACAAGTTCTAAAAGTGGATAAAGAGAACCCAGTTCAACAAATGAGACAAAAATATTATACTTGGTAATTTACTTATTGAAGAAAATGATCCAATATTACATATTAGTGACTGGCAAAACTATGTGAACCTCTAAGATTAGCAGTTAATTTGAAGGTGAAATTAGAGTCAAGTGTTTTCAATCAATGGGATGACAATCAGGTGTGAATGGGAACCCTGTTTTATTTAAAGAACAGGGATCTATCAAAGTCTGCTCTTCACAACACGTGTATGGTAGTGTATCATGTGTATCATGTATGGAAGTTTATCATGTCATAAAAGATTTCTGACGACCTCAGAAAAAGAGTTGTTGATGCTCATCAGGCTGGAAAAGGTTACAAAATCATCTCTAAAGAATAGACAGATGAGACCAAAATAAAATTTTTGGTTTAAAAGGAAAGCGTTGTGTTTGGAGAAAGGAAACAACTGCATTCCAGCATAAGAACCTTATCCCATCTGTGAAACATGGTGGTGGTTTTGAGGGCTACTCTGAGAGAGAACGCTGAGAGAGAACGCTGACCACTGACACTCTGAAAACAATGTGGGCTTTATAGACAATTGGACAACCTTTGAAGCCTGGCCTTTTAGGATGGGACGGTGTCCATCCCACTCGGGAGGGTGCTGCTCTCATCTCCTGCAACATTGCCCATAGTCTTATGGCCGGATTTGTTAGGGGCTGACTATCCAGAGCAGGGGTCAGGCAGCAGACAGTCCGGCTTAACCAACTGTCTGCTGGTAGTCATGCACTGTCACCGAGAACTCACGTTATTGAAACTGTGTCTGTTACTCACATCTGTCCTAAACATAAACGCACTCAAAGTCTGTTTTAATAACCTCATTAGTATAAACACAGATAGCTCCCATAGAAATAACAACATTGGGCTAAAGCTAGGATTACTTAACATTAGATCACTTACAAACAAAGCAGTGATTGTAAATGAAATGATCACTGAAAAATGCTTACATGCTCTCTGTCTTACTGAAACTTGGATTAGACCGGATGAATATTTAGCCTTAAATGAAGCCTCACCTTTCTTTCCTGCTTAGTACTTTCAACAGATAAGGCTTTAATATCTGTTTAATTTTAATATCACTTTGACAATGAGCAGGATCCATTTAAAATTGCTTTCGAGTCCACCTTAGAATCCATGAGTATCACTCAATGTGATGGGACCAACCCACCACTGTAATCATACTTTAGGTCTAATTTTAAGATTTGGTATCAATATAGATGACCTTGATGTTTTCCCACAGAGTGATTGGATTTCAGATCACTATCTTTTAGTATTTGAGCTCTAACAAATAAAATCCTTCTGCCTCATTATCACATCAAGAACATTATTACATCTGCTACTCCAGTGGCATTTTTTGAAAACCTACCAGACTTGAAATTTAATACACATACGGAGCCCGATCATCTTGAGTGTGTAAATGACCAATTAGAATGTGTGTTTCGCTTGACCCTAGATATGGTTGCTCCTGCTAGGGTCAAACGCATTAGGGGAAAAAGTCTAGCACCATGGTATAATGAGCACACCCATACCTTAAAACAAACAACACGGTGCCTAGAGCGCAAGTGGCGACATAGTAAATTGGAGGCATTTAAGATTGCTTGGAGAGATAGCATGGCAGAGTATAAGCATGCCCTCACTAAAGCTAAAGCTGCATATTTTTTCTCAATCATAGAGAAAAATAAGAACAATCCAAGATTTATATTTGATACAGTCTCCAAATTAACAGAGATTCTCATGTTCTGTGTAATTTTAACAGTAATGATTTCATGACTTTCTTTAATGATAAGATCACATCACATCATCAAACTATTCAGCAATCTTCCAGATGCAGCACTAGTGAAGACATCTGTTTAATTAGCTGTAAATCAAACCTAGAATCTTTTACCCCAATTACTAATACTGAACTATCTGCACTGATCAGCTCATCTAAGTCATCAATGTGTTTATTAGATCCAATTCCTACAAGTTTACTCAAAGAAGTGATACCTAGTGCTATAGAGCCACTGGTAGTAATTTTAAATTCATCCCTTACTATCGGTTATGTGCCCAAATCCTTTAAGTGTGCCATTATCAAACCACTGATTAAAAAAGCTGCTCTTGACCCTTGTGTGACATTTAATTATAGACCAATTTCAAATCTTCTGTTTCTCTCAAAAATCTTAGAAAAATCCATCTATCAGCAGCTCTGCAGTTACCTCCAAAGGAATGCTATTTATGAAACATTTCAGTCTGGCTTCAGGCCCCATCATAGTACTCAAACAGCATTAATTAGGGTACTAATTCATTTATCAATGTCCTCAGATAATGGATGTCTTTCTTTTCTTGTTCTGTTAGATTTAAGTCCAGCATTTGACACTATAGATCACAATGTTTTACTAAACAGATTGGAAAATACTGTAGGTGTTAAGGGATTGGCACTTTCTTGGTTTAAATCAAGTCAAGTCAAGTCAGATTTATTTATATAGCGCTTTTTACAATGGAGCATTGTCTCAAAGCAACTTTACAAGTTTAGATTATCTCCTAATAACTACGTCCAATCTCAAATTGAGCAAGCCTAGGGCGACAGTGGCAAGGAAAAACTCCCTAGTTCTAGGAAGAAACCTTGGGAGGACCAAGACTCAAAAAGGGACCCAACCTCCTTGGGCGGCGTAGATGATAAATCTAATCCTACTTTATTGACCGGTACCAGTTTGTTCATATAAATAATCTATGCTCTAAGGTCTCCAAGTGATGTATGGTGTGCCTCAGGGGTCAGTGCATGGCCTGCTTTTATTCTCTCTGTATATGCTGTCACTAGGATCAATGATTTGTAAACATGGCGTTAGTTTCCACTGCTATGCAGATGATACACAGCTGTACATATCAGCCAAACCAAATGACAGCCTTACAATCAACAAAATTGAGGATTGTGTAAAGGAAATAAAAGATTGGATGTCATTTAAATATCTCTTACTTAACTCAGTTAAAACTGAGGTTCTATTAGTGAGACCCAAGGCTGTGAGAGACAGGTTGGCTACCTATGGCTATCTATCCTAAATCTAGATGGCTGTCCAGTATTGCCCAGTCCATCTGTAAAAAACTTAGGTGTTATATTTGATTCAGATCTCTCCTTGATGTGCACATTAGCAGCATCACTCGAATTTCTTTCAATTAAGTAATATCTCTAAACTTAAAAATATCCTCTCTTTTAATGATGCAGAGAAACTGGTTCATGTGTTTATAACCGCAAGATTGGATTACTGTAATGCCGTACTTACTGGATACTCTACTAAATCTATGAATAAACTTCAATTAGTTCAGAATGCAGCCGCCCGAGTGCTAACTCGAACTACAAAATTTGATCATATCACTCCTGTTCTATCATCACTGCACTGGTTACCAGTCAAATTCCGCATTGATTACAAAATAACTTATAAAGCTCTACATGGCCTGACCCCACATTATCTGAGTGAACTCTTAAGAGTCTTACAGTTCCTTAGTTCCTAGAATTAAAAAAGTCACAGCAGGGGGAAAGGCTTTCTCATACATGTCCCCCCAACTATGGAAAAAACTTCCCACTTTAGTTCGAGACTCAGACACTCTTCAAATTTTAAAGTCTAGGCTAAAGACATACTTATTTACGCAGGGTTTTGACTAGATTTAGACCAGGATGCATGGCTTGGGTCACTGGGGCCGGAGTCTGGAGTCATGTCTGGCCTGCCTGCCTTGTCCGCTAGCCGGGAGTGTCGGGTGGGCGGTCTGGCTGAACTGGGCTTCAGTCCTCTTGATCTTGACTCATGCATCCTTGCCTTAGACAAATGGCAGAGCTGGGGGTTCATGGTCAAAGAGTCTTATGGTGATCAGAGACGTTGGATTGCTGTCTTCTGCCTCCCGTGGGGATCCCTCTTGGCTGTGCTACCTTCTGGTTCTCCTCTTTCTAGCTATGCTTCGATAGCTAATGCTGCATGCTACATGTGGCATCAGTGATTGTTAATAGACACTGTGCTCTTAATCAGTAACTAATTACATTTTTTGTTTTCTCTCCGACCTGTGTTCTGGTACCAGTTCCTGCCCTACACATGATGTTCATCCGCTTCAGATTCACTCAAGCTGTTTCCGTCATCAGGTCCAGTCCCACCATACCTGGGCCACACCAGAGCGCAGTAACTCTCTCCCTCCTCCGGTTATCTGGGGAAGTGCCGCCAACGACTTTCCTGCTTAGATTCAAGATCCTGGAGTGACTCTGTGTATCGGACCACTTAATGGCGATGTGCATATTTTACGTTTTACTTGAACTATGACTTCATTACTTATTAGTTTACGTTAATTAGTTTCATTCTTACATTTATCATCTACGCCCACCAAGGAGGATGGGTCCGTTTTTGAGTCTTGGTCCTCCCAAGGTTTTGTCCTCATAACATTTAGCAAGTTTTTCCTTGCCACTGTCGCCCTAGGCTTACTCAATTTGGGATTGGACGACTGTATATGTACATATAATAGTACACTAATATGTAATATTGGATCGGTTTCCCCAATAACTAAATCACCAAGTATAATATTTTTGTCTCATTTGTTTAACTGGGTTGTCTTTATCTACTTTTAGGCCTTTGAGAAAGGCCCTATACAAATTAAACATTATAATTTATTATTGATCAATTAATGTTTCTTATATATTGTGTTTTTCCACTTAAGTATTTCAGATATTTTTGGATTATAATAAAATATTATAATTGTTAGCAGTGGATTGAAAGTCCCTGGTGAGATGTGCATTAAAAATTGGCCTCAGACAAGATTACCAAATGCAACACAGAATTTAGGCTCAATATTAATAAATAGACATTATCCATAGTAAGTTTGCTTTGTTATTAACTAGACTCTTTATTTGTCCATCTTGTTCTAGGAATAACTGAAAGTATAATGCTTAGCAAAGTATAATGGAAATGTTCAGTTCATTTCAATATAGGCATATTAATGTATCAGTTAAGAACACACAATGTTGTCCAAGCTTACTCTTTACTAGAAAGCATTAAGAGTATATATCATATATATCATAATCATAAAATCTTAAACATAATATTCATAATCTGTATCTAAAACACATTCTAGTAAGTTTTATGACAAATTAGCATAACCTTTAAAAACCTACCTCATGTTCTCTGGTAATTGTTCTGTTGAGAGCGGTTTAAATCTTTTCAAGCAAGTGCACAGTTTCTCACAACAAACTCTTGACTGACAGTCGTGTTTCAACATGTTTCATATTTCCAGCTATACCGGTTAAACACAAGAGGCTCTTGCCACACCTATTATCAGCTTACAGTGGTTGAAGGATTATACAAAAAGAGCCATCCTGTTTTACTCAAGCATAACTGAAATGTTTTATAATACGTTTTGATTTCTGGATATGTCAAAATGATTATTATCATTATGATATAATCATGATGATAAAAAAAAATCATATGTTTAAGACCAGAAAGATGAAGTCTGTATGAAAAATCTGGTTATATTTTATAATTAACCTAATAGGTTAGAAAAATAACAAAAACAATTTTGAGTTTCAAAAGGTATAGCTTTACTCTTACCCAACTTTTATGTACTGCAATTACAGACAGTTGTCCATCTGTTAGTCCCCTTTACTCTGTTTTAATAATGGTCAGGACCCCCACAAGACCACCACAGATCAGGTCAAGTTTGGGTGGTGGTTCATTCTCAGCACTGCAGTGACACTGTGGTGACCACGTGGTGGGGTGTTTTAGTGTGTGTTCAGTTGGTTCAATTGGATCAGACACAGCAGTGCTGCTGGAGTTTTTAAACACTGCTCACTCACTGTCCACTTTATTAGAGACTCACATTATTGCTCCACCTTGTAGATGTAAAGTCAGAGACAGTAGTGGATCTGTTGTTGCACAGTTTGTATTAGTCATCCTCTAATCCTTCATCAGTGCTCACAGGATGCTACCCACAGGATTCTGGTGGCTGAGCATTTTTGGTAGGTGGAATATTTTCAGTCCAGCAGTAAGACTGACATGTTTAAAACCTCCAGCAGCACTGTGTCTGATCCACTCATCCACGCTGTGTCTGATCCACTCATACCAGCACAATAAACACTTAACACACCACCACCACATCAGTGTCACTGTAGTTCTGATAATGATCTGTGCTGGTCCTGTGGGGGTCCTGACCATTAGAGTACAGAGTACACAGGACAAGAAGTATGTAGAGAAGCAGATGGACTACATTCTGTAATTGTAGAACTACAAAGTACTGCTTTATGGAATGTGAAATTGACAAAATGGACAATGAGTGTAAAAACCAGGAGGTGGTCATAATGTTATGCGTGATCGGTAAGTAGCTTCTCGTTTGTTAACAAATATATATATACACACAGTGGTGCTTGAAAGTTTGTGAACCCTTTAGAATTTTCTATATTTTGGCATAAATATGGCCTAAAACATCATCAGATTTTCACACAAGTCCGAAAATTAGATACAGAGAACCCAGTTAAACAAATGAGACAAAAATCTTATACTTGGCCATTTATTAGTTGAGGAAAATGATCCAATATTACATATTAGTGAGTGGCAAAAGTAAGTGAACCTTTGCATTCAGTATCTTGTGTGACCCCCCTGTGCAGCAATAACTGCAACTAAATGTTTCCTGTAACTGTTGATCAGTCCTGCACATCGGCTTGGAGGAATTTTAGCCCATTCCTAAAATACAGAACAGCTTCAACTCTATGATGTTGGTGGGTTTCCTCACATTAACTGCTCACTTCAGGTCCTTCCACAACATTTCGATTGGATGAAGGTCAGGACTTTGACAAGGCCATTCCAGAATATTAATTTTATTCCTCTTTAACCATTCTTTGGTAGAACGACTTGTGTGCTTAGGGTTGTTGTCTTGCAGCATGATCCACCTTCTCTTGAGATTCAGTTCATGGACAGATGTCCTGAAATTTTCCTTTAGAATTGTCTCATATAATTCCGAATTAATTGTTCTATCAATTGTGGCAAACTGTCCTGACCCAGATGCAGCAAACCGTCTCAAACCATGATACTTACCACCACCATGTTTCTCAGATGGGATAAGGTTCTTATGCTGGAATGCAGTGTTTTCTTTTCTCCAAACATAACGCTTTTCTTTTACACCAAAAAGTTAGATTTTCGTCTCATCCATCCACAAAACATTCTTCCAATGGCCTTCTGGGTTGTCCACATGATCTTTAGCAAACTGCAGCTGAGCAGTAATGTTTGTTTTGGAGAGCAGTGGCTTTCTCCTTGCAGCCCTGCCATGCACACCATTGTTGTTCAGTGTTCTTCTGATGGTGGACTTATGAACATTAACAGGCCTTCAGTTGCTTAGAAGTTACTCTGGGGTCTTTTGTGATCTTGCCAACTATTACACGCTTTGCTCTTGAAGTGATCTTTGTTGGTCGACCACTCCTGGGGAGGGTAACAATGGTCTTGAATTTCCTCCATTTGTACACAATCTGTCTGACTGTGGATTGGTGGAGTCCAGACACTTTAGAGATGGTTTTGTAACCTTTTCCAGCCTGATGAGTATCAACAATTTTTTTTCTGAGGTTCTCAGAAATCTCCTTTTTGTTCATGCCATGATACACTTCCACAAACATGTGTTGTGAAGAGCAGACTTTGATAGATCCCTGTTCTTTAAATAAAACAGAGTGCCCACTCACACCTGATTGTCATCCTATTGAATGAAAACACCTGACTCTAATTTCACCGTCAAATTAACTGCTAATCCTAGAGGTTCACATAATTTTGCCACTCACTAATATGTAATATTGGATCATTTTCCTCAGTAAACAAATGACCAAGTATTTTATATATATATATATATATATATATATATATATATATATATATATATATATATATATATACTGTATGTATGTATACAGTGGTGCTCCATGAAGTTGAGATCAGGGCTCTGTGGGGACCTTATCATCACTTCCAGGACCCCTTGTTCTTCTTTACGCTGAAGATAGTTCTTAATGATATTGACTTTATCTTTGGGCTCATTGTCCTGCTGCAGAATCCATTTGGGGCCAGTTAGCTGCCTCCATATTTGTACTACATGATGAATAAATTTTCAGAATTGAGGACACATTAATCCAGACCAATTCCCCAACTCCATTTGCAGAAATGCAGCTCCAAACTTGCAAAGAATTTCCACCATGCTTCATTGTTGCCTGTAGAAACTCATTTTTGTACTACTCTCCAGCCCTTCGACGAACAAACTGCCTTCTGTTACAGCTAAATATTTAAAACTTTGACTCTTCCATGAAGACCACTTCTGGCCAGACATCTCTGAAAACTAATGGATGTACCTGGGTTCTACGTGTTTCTGTCAATTCCGAGCTGATGGCACTGCTGAATATCTCCCAGTTTCAAATGGAAGTAAGCATGATTCTGAGTCTTTCTGCTGCACTAAGTTTCCTTGGCTGACCACTGCATCTCTAGTCCTCAGAGTTACCTATTTCTTTGTGCTTCTTCAAAAGAGCTTGGACAGCACATATTGAAGCCCCAGTCTGCTTTGAAATCTTTGCCTGGGAAAGACCATGCTGATGCAATATACAGTGGTGCTTGAAAGTTTGTGAACCCTTTAGAATTTTGTATATTTCTGCATAAATATGACCTAAAACATCATCAGCTTTTCACACAAGTCCTAAAAGTAGATAAAGAGAACCCAGTTAAACAAATGAGACAAAAATATTATACTTGGTCATTTATGTATTGAGGACAATGATCCATTATTACATATTAGTGAATCTCAAGAGAAGGTGGGTCTTTCAGCAAGACAACAACCCTAAGCACACAAACCGTTCTACCAAAGAATGGTTAAAGAAGAATAAAGTTAATGTTTTGGAATGGTTGAAGCTGTTCTGTATGGAGGAATGGGCTAAAATTCCTCCAAGCCAGTGTGCAGGACTGATCAACAGTTACAGGAAACGTTAAGTTGCAGTTATTTCTGCACAGGGGGTCACACCAGATACTGAAAGCAAAGGTTCACATACTTTTGCCACTCACTAATATGTAATATTGGATAATTTTCCTCAATAAATAAATTACCAAGTATAATATTTTTGTCTCATTTGTTTAACTGGGTTTTCTTTATCTACTTTCATGACTTGTGTGAAAATCTGATGATGTTTTAGGTCAAAATTATGCAGATATATAGAAAATTCTAAAGGGTTCACAAACTTTCAAGGTCCACTGTAACTACTGTGTTTAGTCTTGCCATGGTGTATGACCTTTGACATGAAACTGTCTTCCATAACCTCACCTAAGTAAGCAGAGGTTGGCTGTTCCTCACCCAGTTTTAAGCCTCCTACACAGATGTTTCTGTTTCTGTTACTCCCACCCCATGCATGAGACTCTGGAAGCACTGGGTAGCTCCTTCAGTGACAGGCTGCTTCGCCCCAAATGTGGGAAGGAGCGCTATCGCAGGTCCTTCCTTCCTGCTGCTGTAAGACTGTACAACCAGCACTGCTCCAAGCTCACACACTCACTTTAAATTACTTATGAAAATTGTTTGACTTTTTTTTTTCCCCCATGGGAAATGATCACAATCACAATGTGCAATATTTCTCCTAAGTGCAAGCATTTGTAATTATTAGTAATTATTATTGGAAGTTTTTTTCCTGACTTATTATTATTATTGTTATTATTATTACATTGTTCTTGCTATTGTCTATCTTTCTTATACTGAGTGCTGTACTGTTCCTTTGCTGATGCAACGAGGTGAATTTCCCCACTGTGGGACTAATAAAGGGTTATCTTATCTTATCTTATCTTATCTTATCTTATCAGTTAATTACTGTGTGTCAACCTACATACAGAAATGATGATCATTATCACTTTTTTGGTATAACTGGTTAATGATACAACTGACTATAATCCTACAAAATCCCTGATTTTGTACAAGAGTACCTAAAATAATTTATGCTGTTTTTTGTTCATTCACTTTTCATGTTGTTAATTAAGAAAAATAAACAATTAATACTTTATTTTTGAAAGCATTCTTACTTTGAAGCATTTTGAACATACCTGCCTAAAACGTAAACTATATGTATACGCATTGACATAAAAATAACACACCATCAAGGCGTTGTTGGGATCTAATGAAACTTTGTATGTGTAAATATGATGATGATATATGTAAATGATTACAATATTAGTGTGTGAGGAGAGGTTTATTGGGGAAACTGTACAGAACAGAGGCTCTAGTACCCTGTTAGGACACGTTTAGCCTGGATACACGATGAGATATGGTTGGGCATTGTAGGCATACAGTGGGTCAAAAAAGTATTTAGTCATCCACTGATTCTCCTACTTAGACAGATGAGAGAGGTCTGTAATTTTCATCATAGGTACACTTCAAATATGAGAGACAAAATGAGAAAAAAAATCCAGGAAATCACATTTTAGGATTTTTAAAGAATTTAATTGTAAATTATGGTGGAAAATAAGTATTTGGTCAATAAATTTGGTTCAAGTCAATTCTTTGTAACATAACCTTTGTTGGCAATGACAGCGGTCAAACGTTTCCTGTAAGTCTTCACCAGGTTTGCACAAACTGTAGCTGGTATTTTGGCCCATTCCTCCATGCAGATCTCCTCTAGAGCAGTGATGTTTTGGGGCAACACGGATTTTCAACTCAATTTACAATTGCTCCCACAGTTGATTTATTCACACCAACCTGCTTGCCTATTGTAGATTCACTCTTCCCAGCCTGGTGCAGGTCTACAATTTTTCTTCCTGGTGTCATTCGACAGCTCTTTAGTCTTGGCCATGGTTGAGTTTGGAGTCTGACTGTTTGAGGCTGTGGACAGGTGTCTTTTATACAGATAACGAGGTCAAACAGGTGCCATTAATACAGGTAATGAGTGGAGGACAGAAGAGCTTCTTAAAGAAGAAGTTACAGGTCTATGAGAGTCAGAAATGTTGCTTGTTTGTGGGTGACCAAATACTTATTTTCCACCATGATTTACAATTAAGTTTTTTTTAAATCTTACAGTGTGATTTCCTGTATTTTTTTCTCATTTTGTCTCTCATAGTTGAAGTGTACCTATGATGAAAATTACAGACCTCTCTCATCTTTCTAAGTCGGAGAACTTGCACAGTCAGTGGCTGACTAAATACTTTTTTGCCCCACTGTACAGGTTTTGTATGATATCCTGCAACCTCCCCTTTTACTTGAGCAACAGCAGTATGTATATATATATATGTGTGTGTGTTATATATGAGATATAACCAGTATTATATACTGTACTTAGCTATACTGTAGTGTACCAGTATTGACTAAATAGCAAAGATACTGCAGTGCTTCCAATACAATGATTTATATAATATCAGCATTGACTGCCACATATTGCTTTTCTTGTTTTTTAACTATTTAAGATGGGTAAAATCTTATAGACTGTAGAACTGCATGCAGTGCAGTGATTCACTCATCCTCTACTTACCTCTTTATCTATCTCTTTTACTCATACAAACACATTCACACACAAACTGTCTTTTGTTTGACAGTGTGGGCGGTGCGGTGGCTCGGTGGGTAACATCGCCGCCTCACAGCAATAAGGTCCTGGGTTCAATCCCAGGGTGGAGCGGCCTGGGTCCTTTCTGTGTGGAGTCTGCATGCCCTCCCCATGTCTGCGTGGGTTTACTCCGGGTACTCCGGTTTCCTCCCACAGTCCAACGACATGCATGTTAGGTTAATTGACTAAATTGCGTGTATGAGTGTATGAGTGACTTGTCTTGAGATAACCTTGTGTGTTTCGCTGAACATGGCCACTGATGCTGATAGCGATGTTAAATAAATGAACAAACAAACAAACGTTTGACAGTGCAATGTGTTTCCTGTTTTATTTACAACCTTTTGTCTCTGGTGTGCTGCATTGCAGCCACACATGTGCGGCATTGTGGTCACATTCGTGTTACTAACTGCCCTTCCCTGGAATTAAATTAGATACACAATGAGTAGAATCACGCTGGTGGCATTTTACAAATACTATTCATTTTGCTCTGCCCTGTTTTCCACCTCTCATTAGATACACCCTAAATGGCAAATTCATTCAAGAAAATGCACAAAAGGTGTGACAAGAATGTTGTATTGGTACATCAAGTCAATGACATGGTCAGCAAACAGTCTGTATCCCAGTTCATTTGAAAATTTATGATAGAAATGTAAAAATTCGTCCATGACAAGGCTCCATCCTGTAATGCTTATCTGTCAATCACCATACGAGAAAGTTGGAACCAGCTTAATGTAGAATATTGTTTTTCTTTAATGAAGTCCATGCCTCAAAGAATTCAGGCCATCAAAAAGGAGAAGAACAAGTATTAATTGGTATTTTTGGCTGATAACGTTTCCTCAACATTGAGTATTTTCATAATTTAAATAATTTAATTTCATTTAATTTGTCTTCCACAAAGCCTTAATGTCCAGATATACATTTTTGTCATATATGTGATTTGTTTATTTGCTACAAGTAAGAAAGCAAGGTGAATATCCTCTAACTGTGGTGATACAAAAATATTTGCCAGGGATAGTAAACTTATGACGAAATATGTATGCTACATATACTACACATACAAGAACCTGCCAGATTAAAGCCAGCCTAAATGATGACAGTAAAAGCAGTTGCATTATTTCAGCATGCACAGACATCACATCATGTGATATGTTTACACCAGGGTTGAGAACCTGATCTTCAATGCTGGTGTGGATCCAAGTTTTCATTCCAAATTTCCCTCCGCTAATTTAGGCTATTCCTAAGTTCAGCATTTAATCTTTACTGTTTTGAGTTACCCTTTTCCCTTTGCCTGATCAGACATTTACATTTACATGTTTAAATTTAGTAGATGATATTTAAGTATTTTTTCATTAAGCACCACTGTTACTTATCATGCTTGACAAAGGTTTGCTAAGTTAGTGCTATATTTTCATACTTCATGTGTCAGTGTATACATATTTGTGCTGTAGTGTGTTTATTCTATTTTGTATTCTTCTTTTATTCTAGGTTTATTGTTTAATTAATGTTTAGTGTTGAACCATTGGACAGAGAGTAACATAATTTCAATCCTCTGTACATCCTGTACATTTTGCAGTATTGACAATAAAGCAACTTTGACTTTGACTTGACTTTGACTAAATGGGCCTTGCCCATGTGGTTCTATCAGCTATTGATGAATGACGGCTCTTGGTGCAGTGCAGTCTGAGAGATCTGAGATCACGGATCTTCAGTTTAGACTTGTAACCCTTGCCCTTTATGGACTGATGTTCCTCCAGATTCAATGAATCAGTTAATGATATCATGTACTGTCGATGAAGAATATGTAAATCCCTTCCAGCCTTTCTTTCAGGAAGATCTTTCGTTTTTCTCACGCATTTGTTGACAAACTCCTCATAGTCTCAGCCTTTTGTGGATACTGCTTTTGTAATAAAACATTGATTACAATAACCTGTTTGACATCACCTGTTTGAAATCTATTTATTTATTTATTTTTTATTTTTTTTTATATCTAGCCCTAAATTGCCACAGTCCCAACTATGAAATGTGCTGTAGGCCTGAAATGCAGGAATGGATGTTTATTAACAAATTAAATGAAGTGTCATGCTGTCTGCAATCAAATAAATGTCAAAGTAAAGGTTTCGTTTTCCATAATGTCCCAACTTTTTCTGACTTGTGGTTGTATTAAAACTTTACATAGAGAGTAGACTTAAACTAAATTAGAACAAGACTTGGAGGTTATGAATCACTGAACTGTAGCATTCCTATTGGTCTGTAGTCTGTATATGCAATGCTAAAAAAATAAATTATCCCCCCCCCCCTTGTCCCCAGCCACCCGGAGGCAGGCAGAGTTACTGCACTCTGGTGTGCCCTGGGTATGGTGGGGCTGGAGCTGATGACTTAAACAACTTGAGTGGAGCTGAAGTGGAGGAACATCTTACTGTGTGGGGCTGGAACTGGTACAGGAACACAAGCTTGGAGATAAAAGAGAAAATGTAGTAAGCTATTGATTAAGAGCACAGAGCCTATTAACAACCACTGATGCCATATGTAGCATGAGACCCCGGCATCATTAGCTATAGCAACATAGCTAGAAAGAGGAGAACCAGAAGTTAACACAGCCAAGAGGGATCACATCGGCCGTTTCTCAATATGCGTACTTCTCTGTACTTGTGTTCTCGTGTACTTGTGAAACGTCATCAGTCACAGCCCAAGCCCTGGTCCATTTCCAAGTTCGCATCTAACCAAGTACGCTCCAAATCCCCGGATGTGTTCTCGATCCGCCCACATTACCGAGGATGCATCGAAGCAGACTTGTGCGTACTTGAACAGCGAAATGTCCCACAATGCATTGCCAGCTCGGTAATGCCGGATGAGAGGACTCCCAACTGGATGTATAATTTCTAAAGTAATACTGTTATTGTGTCACAAAATGAAGTTATAAGAGTTTTTTAGGCGAGAATGTAGTTGTTTAAAATACAAGTGTGCGGTCAGTTTATCAAGATAAAGCTTACATAAAAAAATGCTCAAACTATTTCGGAGGTGTGACGGGAAGCTATTAACGTATTTATTATGCATTATATGTGTTATTTGTTCAGCCTGTATACTAAATATGAACTGTCTGATATAAATTGAAGTTCATAATTAAATTCCCTTCTAAAATCAGACTTGTTTGGTGCTGGCGTATGTTTGGGAAGGTTTCTATTTTATGCTTAAATGAAATCTGTCCGTTGTTACACGTAGATTAAACTGTTTAATGGAAAGTAAAATAACTGAGCACTTCTTCCATCACTGACAGGCTTTATACAACATGTTTTAGGATTTTATCTATGTGTAAAAAGTAAACCGTGTTGTCTCCATACCCAAGTACGCTGCTGTTCCAATTGTAGAATAACCGAACTGTGTTCTCCGGTCCTCGGGAGTATGTACTCGCAAGTCCAACTTCCTAGTCCAGACTTAGGAAGTACGCGAGTCCGTACTTCGCGTACTTGGTATTGAGAAACGGCCTCCATCATCCCACCTCCAAATGGGAGGCAAGAAGGCAACAACCCAACATCCCAGATCACTACAAAACTCTTTGACTATGAACCCCCAGCTCTGCCCTTAGTTAATGGGAGCTGGACTGCCCACCAGACACTACCAGCCTGACACCGGACTCCAGCCCCGGTAACCTGGGCCATGCATCTCAGTCTAAGTCTAGCCAAAAGCCTGTGTAAATAAATATGTTTTTAGCCTAGACTTAAAAATAGGGAGTTTATTCCTTAGATGGGTAAGAGCCAGCTGCCAGAAACAACAGTTCCTGTGGGCCTGGATTTGAATCGCATTTGTGGCTTGTAACATGAAGGTCAGGTCTGACTAGCACCCTGCTTGGCCATGGCCAGGGTTTGAAAATTAGTGAGGTTTGAGGAATCAGGAAGGGTGGTGTGTGGTGGTGTTGTTTAGAATTTGTCAATATTGTTGACTGGTCCTTGGAAGCAGAGGGGTTGTGTTTATTTACATTTTCACATGTAAACATTATATACATAGAATGAGACCTGTTACTTTTACAAGAAAACAACTCGTATTTGTGTTTCAATTTTATGTTACACCTTCTGAATTGGATTGATTTGATGATGGATGTTAACTTCCCACAACTTCCCTCCTCTACTCAAAAACACATGCATTGTGAAACAGAAGTGTGGCATTCCAGTAAGGATAGGCATTGTTAAATTAGACGTATTATAACTGTGACGATTGTTTACTGTGAGGTAGGTGTGGAGCTTTTATAGGAAAGAGCATAAAAGTACATACATCTGTGGTATGAAGCATGTAGTAGTAATTAAGCTATGGTTATTTGTAAACTTTGCTAGCTTTAAAAATAAACAAAAAATGCTTGAGAGTAAAACCATTACAAGCATCATTATACAATTATGTTGAAATGTTTTGTATGGGCATTGTTATCTTTGATACAAATAGCTAAATTATGCATCGTATGAAACATTGGCTTACCTACTGATAAGGAATAAATATCTTAGCTTTTATCCTGACCAGAGTACTAATATTTAAGCTTACTATGTTACTGATTAGGATGTTTCTTACAGATAATGGCATAATGATCATTGCTCTGTATTACTGAGTAGTACTGTATGTTGCCTACAAGCATGCAATGCAAGATGATGTCCTGCCACAAATCTCAAACTCAGCAGACACTAAATAACAAGTCTAAACTGAATTAAGCATGTACTCATCTTGGAGGAGAAGCTCTCAAGTGGTGATGTTTTTATCCATTTTTTTTTTATAAAATTCTTTAAAAAAATACAAAGCTTCGGACCTTGATTACCGCGTATCTGTTTACAGGCATGGCCAGGGCTTTTGATATCTTGGGCTGTTCCCAGTGAATTCAAGCTTATGCTCCAGACAACCCTGATCAGGATAAGCATGGTTAAAAGAGGATGCATTGCTTTTGTTTTGGTATGCATAACCAGTTAACATGCTTAAGGTCAAGAACTATATGGTCATGTTTGTATACTGGACTTGCAGACAATAAAAAAATAAATAAATAAATAATGCTTTATGTTAAGGTTAATTGTGCCAGATGCTCTGGTATTCTGGGCAGTGGGAATGTGTCAGTGCAACAATGAATTAAATAAAATGTCAGTTTGCTATAGTCATACCTATAATTTCATACATACAATTTATCCAAGTTTACATTATCAGTAGAATTTATTTAGTACGGATGAAATCTGTATTTTATCCTATTTTATTTAAAAATGTGGAACATGGCAATATGTAAAAGGTCGCCTACAGTATATCAGTTAATTGTAAGCGGCTTGTGCTTCAGCTTCTCTGCTATTTGAGGGCGTTCCAAAAATGGAAGTCCATTTCTGCCACCTAGAGGAGGATAAAGAAAGCAGAGTCTCAAAATGCTTACTTTTAATCTCATTTTTTTTATTTATCTTAATTAAACGACTTATTTTTTTAAACATATCATTTATTTACATTCTGAGACAGCAACCGAACACTACTGAGTACACTAGCTGTGGGATTATTCACAAGGAAAGCTATTAACAAGGGAAGCATCTCTATAAGCAGCAGGAATTTTGAAAATATGAAAAAGAAATATATTTGTAGGCAAAAAGATGAGTTATAAAACATCTAAATATTCAGCTAAAAAGTTACAGTATTGAGATATAGATGCATTGTCTAGCTAATGAGAACGGGCTTCCATAGGGATCACAAAGTAAATACGCATAGTCAAGTTATCGCCAGTTGTTATTCTGCCCCCAAGAGCTATCATGAACATGCTTTCTTGTTGATTTAGAAGCATTTAATATTCAGTACACCTGATTTAACTTAAGTCTAGTTTGTGAAAGTTTGAGAAGGTCAACCCAAACTTCTCCAGTGGATCTGTAGATGTTCCAAACCAAGTGTGAGATATAATCCCTCCAGCAGGTCCTGGATCTGCCCTCGAGTCTCTGTTCAGAAGGTCTTTGTGCCTGGAACTGCTCTAGCAGGAGACAACCAAGGCCAAACCAATTCAACTGGCTCATTTTTATCTAAAGGAGCAGAGACTGTACTCTCTGAGGCTTCATTGGATTGACAAGCTCCTTACCTTGTCATGAAGCTCAGCAGCCCTCCATAGGACCTTGTTTTCTCCCAATTGTACCTGCAAACATATTCATCTGGCTGTTACTCACAGCTCACGATACGAGCAGATAACCTGAAATACATGAACTGATTTGAAATGAATATTTGGGACAGTTTTTAAGGGCTATCAGAGTCCACACCAATCTTAAAGATATGAGAGAAAATGATCTTTCTGTGTATTGTTCCTAGTCTGAGACCACCTGCTGTGTATTCCAATTTCCTATTTCACTGGGGTATATGCAAACACACATTCTCTTTGTCATCCACTAACAAGTGCAAAACCACACAACTGTAAACATACATTAAGATGGAAGGCTATGGACCTGTACAGAAAAAAATAGCATTCCACTGAAATTACCATTAAGAACAATCAAGGTGGCTGCTCCTGTGACTTGCAGGTAAGAGCTGTCCTATTTCCTAAGCATTTAGCCTCAAAGATCAGTCTGGGCTTGCAATGTAAAGGTTACAGGCACCCCACCAGGAAGAACTCATCAACTCCAGTCCCTGCCATCACCCTCACCAGCATAAGTGGGTGCACAATGAAAACTTCACTTGTGCACTCAGGGCAATGGAAAAAAAATAGAAAAGCATGCAACAGTTGAAGATTTAACAGGTGAAGGAGGCATATAAAATACCTGCATGCATATGAAAACATCAATGTATTTTATTGTATTATATTTATAATATATTATATAAATATAAATGTATAAATACTGTATTGCAATTGTTGAGGATGTAATGAACTTGAAATCTGTCCTAAACACAAAAGGAGGATTAAGGCTGGAAAAGATTCCTGTCTTAATTACTGTCTGTATGAAATTGTTTCAGGTGAAGCAGGGGAAGCGGCAAGGAGGAAAGAAAATAGAAAACACAAAAAATACAGGACAGGAAAGATGTTCTGAGAAAGGAGGAAACAAAACTCAATCAGTGCCTGCAGGATAGGATGAAAGAGGTGTTAGGGTTGGCTGACTCTTGGGTGACTCACCATAGTCCAACCATCGACTGGAAGGGGGGAGGATTACCGCCTGGAACGACTCTCGTCTATAGAAGAACTGCCTGCTCTTGGCCGTCCCCATATCCAAGGTCCTCCCTTGCACTTCTCAGCCCCAGAAATATGCGGACTTCTCCAAGGTGCCCCAGCTTTACCACGACCTCGGCCAGGTGTTCTGCAAGGACCGCGCCTGGGAGCTGCCACCCACCCCACCGGCTGTATGACTGCACTATTGACCTGTTCCCAGGCATCCCTCTGCTCTCCGGCCGGCTGTACCAGCTCTCGCGGGGTGAAAGGGAGGCAATGGAGGAGTACATTGCCGAGTGCCCAGCCACCAGACTCATCTGATCCTCTTCCACTCCTCTGGGGTCCAGATTTTTCTTTGTGGGAAAAAAAAGGATGGAAACCTCCGGCCATGCATTGATTACTGGTGTCTGAACAATATAAAAAAGCACAACCGGTACCCTCTGCCGCTGCTCTCCTCGGGATTTGATCTCCTCCAGGGTGCCTCCATATTCACGATGCTGCACCTGCGAAATGCCTCTCACCTGGTCCGCATTAGGGAGGGGAAAAGACTGAAGTGCGAGGTCCATGTGGACACCATCACCTTTCTGGAATTCATCATTCAGAGGGTGAGAATCAAGGCAGACCTTACCAAGATCCACAGCATCTCAGAGTGGCCACCACCCCTCGGCGGAAGGAGCGTCAGTGCTTTCTGGGTTTCGCCAACTTCATGTTGACCTACCGGCCAGGGTCCCGGAATATCAAGCCCGATGCCCTCTCATGCCAGTTCTCCTTGAGGGCATCCGATAGGCCCATCAACACCATCCTGCCTCTGGACCGTCTCATCGCCCACCTCACCTGGGAAGTCCAGCAGGCCATCAAGGAGGTGCAGGGGACCGGGACCGAGCCCGACCCCGGGGGTGGACCACCCAACCAGCTCTACGCGCCCGCTTCAGCTCAGACTACATCTCTCCAGTGGTCCCATGACTTGAGGTTCACCAGCCACCCTGGGTACCATTGCACCTTGGCCCTCCTCGCACCACCACTTTTCATCACGAGGTTCCCCGAGTCCAACGGTAACACCGTGATCCTGACTTTGATTGTTTCCTGATTGTTTCTCCAAGGCCGTCCACCTCATTGCCCTACCCAAGCTCCCCACGGCCTCGGAAATGGCCGAGATCCTCGTCAGTCAGGTATTCAAGATCCACGGAATACCTCTGGACATCGTATCGGACCGGGGACCACAGTTCGTATCCCAGATATGGAGGGCCTTCTGCAAGGCTCTTGGGGCCACGGTGAGCCTGACTTCTGGTTTTCATCCCTAGTCCTACAGGCAAGCTGATCAGGCTAATCAAAAGATCAAGACCACTCTGAGGTGCCTGTCTGCCAAGAACCCATCCAAGTGGAGCTCCAAGCCGGCCTTGGCTGAATACGCCCACAACACTGACCAACTTCGCCACAGTCCTTTCACCGTTCGAGGCGTCCCTGGGGTACCTCCCGCCTCTCTTCCCCAACCTGGAGGCTGACGGGGCGGTCCCCTCCGTTGTCCACCATCTGTGCCATTGTCGAAACCCCTGGAGGATCATCAGGTCGGCGCTCATCAAGACCGTGGCGCGACCCAGCGCTCAACCAACTGCCGCCAAAGACCGGCTTCTGCCGTCGTTCCTGGCCAACCTGTCTGCCTCTCAGCTTGCAAAATCTCACTCCACTTCGAGTCTAGAAAGTTGGCGCCCCCGGTTTTATCGGTCTGTTCCCAGTCGATTAGGTAATCTATCGTCCATCTGCCTTAAACTACCCAAACATATGCGTATTCACCCCTGCTTTCATGTGTCCCAGGTCAAGCCTGTCACTTCCTCAGGCCTTAGCCAACCGACCCCCACGCCTCCTGGTTTCTCAGTCCTCCCCTGCCTGCACACCTGAACCAGTTTCCACCTCATCACCGCTCTCTATAAATCCATGGATCGATCTGCAAGACGTCACCAGATTGTTTCCGCTTCATTACCTGGCTCACACTAGCGATAGCTTAGCATCGCTTCTAACAGTACGCTCGCGCTTAACTTGGCTTCTTAGCTCTGCTCACTCTTCTGTTTTGTTCGGCTTCCATGCCACATTGTTTTCCTGTTTTTCACGGCAGTGTCTCTCTCCTCAGTTTCCAGTTTCCCTGTCTTCCATCAGCCTGCGCCCTGGGTGTTCCCCTCACTCGCTCTGGATCCGAACCCGCTGGAAGCAACACAGACGCTGCCGCCGCATCTCGCTTTTGGTTTCATTTTCGTCACGTTCCCGACGCCAGCTTCCTGAACTCGACATTCTCTGTTGACCGCATTCCTGCCACCAGTTCTTCGTTTTTTGAGTATCTTTGTATTAATAAACCTTCTCATTATTTCTTATGTCATTGTTCCAGCTTGTCTGTTGGTCTAGCGTTAGGGATCCTCTAATTATCGTGTGTGGGATCCTTGATCCCACGTAACAAGGGGCAATAGATGAATATCATGAGCAGCAGGGCAGTCACCTGATATAAGAATTCTAGGTGTACTGGAGTGTACATTTTTTCAACATTTCCAAGATGTTGATGACAAAAGGATAAGTATGCAATGTGTCCTGCAATGTGATGCAATTGTGAGCTTAAAGTATGTCATTTCAAACATTAATAAAAACCACCTAGAACACGGACAAATATCCTTCAGATATCTTATGTTTTTGTTTCATTGTTGTGTCACTCCATATCCCATCTATGACTTAAATATTTCATATAAGAAATCTATAATAGTTTACTTTAAAATACACATTTTAGTCATGTCCTCAGGTTTTTAACTCAGTCCTGTTATCCTAACATCTTTACATAATAATTTATATAATACATTTTATGTATTATGAGTAACAGTAATGGGGGTAAGAACATAAAAATGAAATAGTGTTGCCTGAGCTTGACAAATACTTGTTATGAATAGTTAAATATTTGTTTTTACAAGTGGTGCTTGAAAGTTTGTGAACCCTTTAGAATTTTCTATATTTCTGCATAAATAAAACATCAGATTTTCACACAAATCCTAAATGCGAACCCAGTTAAACAAATGAGACAAAAATATTATACTTGGTCATTTATTTATTGAGGAAAATGATCCAATATTACATCTTAGTGAGTGGCAAAAGTATGTGAAACTCTAGGATTAGCAGGTAATTTGAAGATGAAATTAGAATCAGGTGTTTTCAATCAATGGTATGAAAAATCACGTGTGAGTGGGTACCCTGTTTTATTTAAAGAACAGGGATCTATCAAAGTCTGCTCTTCACAACACACGTTTGTGGAAGTGTATCATGGCACGAACAAAGAAGATTTCTGAGGACCTCAGAAAAAGAATTGTTGATGCTCATCAGGCTGGAAAAGGTTACAAAACCATCTCTAAAGAGTTTGGACTCCACCAATCCACAGTCAGACCGATTGTGTACAAATGGAGGAAATTCAAGACCATTGTTACCCTCCCCAGGAGTGGTCGACCAACAAAGATCACTCCAAGAGCAAGGCATGCAATAGTTGGCGAGGTCACAAAGGACCCAAGGGTAAATTCTATGCAACTGAAGGCCTCTCTCACATTGGCTAATGTTAATGTTCATGAGTACACCATCAGAAGAACACTGAACAACAATGGTGTGCATGGCAGAGTTGCAAGAACAAAGCCACTGTTCTCCAAAAAGAACATTGCTGCTCATCTGCAGTTTGCTAAAGATCACGTGGACAAGCCAGAAGGCTATTGGAAGAATGTTTTGTGGACGGATGAGACCAAAATAGAACTTTTGCTTTAAAAAAAAAAAACGCGTTGTGTTTGGAGAAAGGAAAACACTGCATTCCAGCATAAGAACCTTATCCTATCTGTGAAACATGGTGGTGGTAGTATCATGGTTTGGACCTGTTTTGATGCATCTTGGCCAGGACGGCTTGCCATCATTGATTGAACAATGAATTCTGAATTATATCAGAGAATTCTAAAGGAAAATTTCAGGACATCTGTCCATGAATTGAATCTCAAGAGAAGGTGGGTCATGCAGCAAGACAACGACCCTAAGCACACAAGTCGTTCTACCAGAGAATGGTTAAAGAAGAATAAAGTTTATTTTTTGGAATGGCCAAGTCAAAGTCCTGACCTTAATCCAATCGAAATGTTGTGGAGTGACGTGAAGTGAGCAGTTAATGTGAGGAAACCTACCAACATCCCAGAGCTGAAGATGGGCTAAAATTCCTCCAAGCCGGTGTGCAGGACTGATCAACAGTTACAGGAAACATTTAGTTGCAGTTATTGCTGCACAGGGGGGTCACACCAGATACTGAAAGCAAAGGTTCACATACTTTTGCCACTCACTAATATGTAATATTGGATCATTTTCCTCAATAAATAAATGACCAAGTATAATATTTTTGTCTCATACTTTTAGAACTTGTGTGAAAATTTGATGATGTTTTAGGTCATATTTATGCAGAAATGTAGAAAATTCTAAAGGGTTCACAAACTTTCAAGCGCCACTGTGGTTTTCAGATGCTCTACTCCTTACTAGGTACCATCACCGTTGTTCGTATCCCACCTTTGAAGAAGAGAGGTTTACCTTGTGATGTAGGACCAACCTTGAAGGCGCATATGGGCCGGGTGCCTCGCTGCAATTAGTAGCATGATCTTAACCATGTATGCTATTAGACATTGTCCAAACAGACATTATGTGGCACAAAAATATATTCGTAATGCTCTGCAAACTACCTGCCCAGTGTAATCGTTTTATTGGTTTAAAACCCTGGTGCATTAATATGTAATTCAGAATTGGGAAGTGGGGAAATGGAACTATGTTGATTAGCAGGTGTGTGTATATAACTCATGCAATCAGACCTTAGAACCAGAACTATCGGTTTTATAAAGTCAACGACAGGTATGTGCCATCCGTTTGGACAACGTACAACCACCTTATCTCTGTTGTGCAATAAGGTTATTTTCCTTATTAATGTAAGTATTATACTTAACACATATATTACCTTGTAAAGAAACATTAGCTGTAATAAAACAGAAAATGTGTTTGCATACCTGTATTTTACACCTGTGCTCCCTATAATAGGTTTATACAATAAAATCATCATTTTATTTTAAATAGGGTACTGAGAATATAGGTACAGACAGTGGTAATTAGCTAATATAAGCTTTTTTTTGCATTTCTGTAGCTCAGCCTATTACCTTAGCTTGCACAGAATTCAAACTTCTCAGTGCACTACACTACAAGTTCCACAAACTATGTTATAGACTAGTTATTCTACACCCAGAAGCTGAGCAGCTTTATAAAAACAGCGTTTATAAAGTATAGGTAAATTACAACCAGTGGTTTTTATATAGCTCATCTTCAAGGGCACTCGTATCCACGATAAAGCCGACAACAGAGTACAGAAGTCAGCGCTGCATTGCGAGAGCTGTGGGACTACATTTCCCACTACTTCCGCTCCCTTTGGGACTGACAGACAATTAAACCAATCCGCATTACCGAGCTTCTCGCAGTGGGTTGAGAATAACTAACTATTTGTAAAATACCGAAGTCCCCTATGTCTGGCGTAGTAGCCGTGCTATGATACCATTTTAAGTGCACCTATGTAGGGTGTACGAGGCTATTTGGTATTGAACCCTAGCTTCTACACTCGTAACCAGGAAGGGGAAACGGTAAGCACAATCTCGTACATGTGAGTCGCTTTCTGCACCACGCGTCGCTGAAGAGAGAGGAACCGGCGGAGAGAAACACAAGCGTGTGTGTGAGAGAGAGGCAACGTCACCCAGACATCAGCCTAAACACCGAGAGAGACGGCCGGAGTCCGCGTGTCAGGTCCAGCCTTTATTTCAGATTTAATAGATCGTGTTATGATCCAAATCGGCCACGTTTCCATTCGTTCTGAGAGCAAAGCGTTATCGCGGGCTTGGTTAACAGCGGGCAGTTTGGGTGGGAAGCAGAACGAAGGCCTTCGTTAGATTAGCGCGCAATTCTCTTTGGTTCCACCCAGATTCGGTTATTTTTCGAACTTTTGTTAGTGCTGGTTACCTTCGCTGTGTGGATAATAAAACAAAGAGTTTAGACCGCAGACTCTTTTAGGTAGAAGATACCAGCTGCGTCAGATGAACCTCGAACAACTACGTATTGGGTTGCTTTAGAGATAGTATTAACTCGCAGACATTTTACTAATATATTAAGTACTAATAGGACTGGACTTTGTACGTGTAAGTGTATATACATACTGTAAGTAGGTCTTCAAACAATCACTATCATGTTTAGCTTTACGATCAGTTAGTAGTTTTTTTGTGACCCAGATTATGTGGCCTAGACATGTTACTGGCGAGTCTAATTTAACAACAGTACAATATAGTAGCCATACCATTTATATAATTTAACTATTTAGTACTGGGTTACGTGGTTTGGGGGGCAGCCTTAGCTTAGAGTATTGATGGAAACGGGTTCCTTTAACGCATTCAAAGGGCTGTGTCTCATTTACATAATGTTTACCTCTCTGCGTTGATTTATTGTTGTTTTTCTTTTTGTATTTGTGTCTAATAATCATTAAATGACCTTAATTTTGTGTTTCTCCAGGTGCAGAAGCGATTAGAAAGCGGGGAAGATGGCGGACGATCCGAGCGCAGCCGACCGAAATGTGGAAATCTGGAAAATTAAGAAGCTTATAAAGAGTCTGGAGGCGGCCAGGGGGTAAGCTGTGGATTCAGTGTTTTATCCGGACTTTTAAGGGACAAGTACATTTTCGCGTACCTTCTTTTAACTGGCCCTAATTTGCTAACTAGCTAAAGGTTAGCCGCTTACCCGGTCGGGGCCTTGGGAGGAGTATGTGTGGGGGCCGCGTCCCAAACCACACGCTTTGCACTAGCTAGGCTGTCGAAATAGCCACCGCGACATTGGTGGTGTACTCATTTGACGCTCTATTTAGTGTTTTATTGTGCCGTTTGGGACACAGCCCGTTTTAGGACTTGCGAATGAACAGTAGTTCGGGAATTTCACGTGCTTATGAGACTCCATTCAGAGCGTTGTACTGTCCATTAGTTTAATATTCTCGTTTTAATTTGTCTGTATGACTGAAGCTCTTTCTGTGCTACACATCGTTTGTTGTTTAAGTATAGAGAAGCGTAGCTAACCCATTAAGCTAACAGCTATAACGGCTAACTGAAGAGCACTGGGAATATGGCTCATCTCTGAGAAATAACGTCACCTAACAGTTCACCCGGCTACGGTTGAACGTCGTTTAATAAAGCAGTGACGATCTAAAACCTGGCGGCTCGTTTTAGTTTGCATTAATGGCTACTTCTTATAGACGGTCTTACATGGAAGAGTTGGCGAGCTTTGCTTGTAACTAACTGGTTTTAGCCGGTATTAGCTAGCTTTAGCTTTGCATGGTATAAGCCACCCTTCCTCTGTGACGGACCTTATCTTGCATTTCCCGTCGCTAAAGCAATACGTGGCTTTCTCTTCCTTTTGTAAACCTGTGGCATAAAGTTTGGGTAAAATGGACAAACTTGTGACCAGTGGCAAACTAGTCATGCGTTACACGTGTTGTTTAAATCCACACAGTATCATAACTTGAATTCACTGTTCACAGAAATGGCCTTTTCCGGTCTTTATTATTTGTTGGTTTAACAGTAAAGGTACTGGGTCAGAAGGTTGAGGTTTCTAACTGCCATTGTTAACAAGGCCCTTAACACTCAGCTGCTTGAATTACCTGTTGGCCTGTAACACTTGCTCTGAATATAGTCAAGTCAAATTTATTTGTATATAATTTCCACAGTAGAACATTGTCTCAGAGCAGCTGTACAGACATCTGGGACCACAAACCCAATGAGCAAGTCTGTAGTGAGAGTGGAAGTGAACAGCTCCCAACTGTGATATGGCAGAAACCTTGGGAGGATCAAACAACCCTTTCTCTTTACTTGACCCTACTATAAAATAATAACAGCACAGACCAGCATGTTGTGTTTTGGAAACGGGTATGCTGGTCAACCAGTCCGAATTTACATCAGAGTTGACTACAGCATTTAAAACTCTACATAAACCAACCTTTGCTGTTTTGCTGCAGACAGCCTAGATATTTAGTGTATGAATTATATTAGCTAAACGAACAAGAAGGTGGTACTGTATGAATAGAGATGAGTCAGTAGGGAAAGTTGGGCTATTCATAAACCAGGTATATCTGTCCAACTATTTGTATTATCCCAGTGGTCACTGTAATGACCAGTTTCTGAAGACTAATCAGCCTCACACCCGTGATGCGCATCTTCCGTTCCACCACATCCCAAAGGTGCTCTATTGGATTGAGATCTGGTGACTGTGGAGGACATTTGAGTACAGTGCACTCATTGTGTTCAAGAAACCAGTTTGAGATAATTTGAGCTTTGTGACATGGTGCGTTATCCAGCTGGAAGTAGCGTCAGATGATGGGCAGTGGTTTACGCCAACTTCTTAACCTTTCTATCCCCATCAGCCTAAAGTGGTATGAGTTAATTAGTGAAATAGACCAAAAAAAATCTTCTTACTGATTATCTGATTAACAACCATCTAACTCGCAGAGACTTTAAAGACTGATTACTGTTTTTATGTTAAGTTCTTAGCTGCATTGGTTATGCAAAAATCAACAGTGCTACAGGTCACGTGTATAGCTCGTAGGCAGCTTATGTATTGCATCAGTGATCCAAATGTACAGAATGGTATGCACAATTTGTCATTTTGTGTGGCTAACCATCTTTTTCTTAACACAATACTAACCTAGGTCTGTGTCTGTAGAAAAAGTTTGAGGGAGGTTCCATAAACCTCCTTTCTAAATATGTGCTCATGCTACTGTTTTTGAAAACAAATTTGTAAACGGTAATAGGGGTTCAAGGCTTATTTGTAATGTGCCCAGTGTTTCTTAGACAGGCAGTAGAGCCAGTCCAGCCCTCACCGATATATTAACCAAAAGTCTGTGATGTAGATTTACTGTTTATTGCTCTGCTGTCAAATAGGCAATAGCTTGGGGTGACCAGTGTCCAGTGTCTCTAAAGCCAGCATCCATTCCACTCCTGCAGACTTAAGTGCAGGAAGGTTGTGATAATTTAACCACAAAACGTAGTTCAATGTACCCATTGTTATAAATCGTAGCGGTATTTGAACTTATACAACATGGTAATAAGGCTGCATAGTAATTATACAACCACAGCAAAAAATACATACTGTGTTAAGTGTAACGGTCACATGTTTCTTTCTAACTGCATTTCGGTCATGGTAATGTTTTTGTGTAATTCTTCACATAATCATTTGTCTAAATTTCATTAGTGACCCAAATCGAATGTATACTGTATTATTTAAAACATGCGTTGGCATATTTGCTAGGTTTCGTACGGAATCTGCAAAAACAATGTTTTATCAAAAGTTTGATTTGAATTTAGCCTAAAATGAATGGCCATTATGCTGAAAAAATTGTGTAGCAATACTCCTTTTGTAGTGATAATGTGTCCACACCAATAAGAAATGTGCAAATCTGTGTCAATTGGACTCGTTCTAAGTATAAAAGATTTATTTTTTAACTGATAAGTTGCTTTTGAAAATTCAGACTTGCACAACTCTACACCTAACGGAGTTGCTATAGCAAACGTGTTGCTACTATAGGCAGTAATGGTATTGTCTGTTGATTGAAGAGATGACAGTTGTGTGAGTGGCACACTTGTATTTAAAGAACAAGGTCTGATCCTCAGTGTTGGTGAGTGAATCATGGCATTGATGCTCATCAGCGGGAAAGGTTATGAAACATCTCTAAAACGTTTGGACTAAAGAGGTTTTGTAACCTTTCTCTTGTAGTTGACCAACAAAGTTAACTTCAAGACCAAGCTGTGTAAAAGTCCAGAAGGTCACAGAGGAACCCAGGGTAACTACTAGGCAACTTGCTGTATCTGGCCAGGATGTCTTACCATCATTTAACAATACATTTGTAATTGCAAATTCAATAGGGAAATGTCAGTATATCTGTCCATGAACTGAATCTCTAGAGAAATGTAGGCCATGCAGCAAGACTGTAACCACACAGACAAGTCATACTACCAATGAGCAGTTAAAGAAGAATAAAGTTAATGTTTTGACATGGCCAGATAACAGTCCTGGCCTTAATCCAATAGTTGTGGAAGAACCTGAAATGAGCAGTTCATGTGAGGAAACCCAGCAACATCACGATGGTAAAATATTCTGTATGGAGGAATTGGCTAAAATTCCTTCAAATCAGTATGCCGGGTTGATCAACAGTTACTGGAAACTTTCAGCTACAGTTGTTGCTGTACAAGGGGAACATGGCAGATAGGGAAAGAAAAGATTCGCTTACTCTTCTACGTAATAAATTGCTATGTATAATAATGTATCTTTTGTTTAATTTGAATCTCTGTCTACATATAGGACTTGTGTGAAAATCAGATTATGATTATTTTATTTTTTTATGTAGAAATAATAGGCTTCTAAATAGTCCACAAACTTCCGAACACCACTTTGTTTGAGTGGCTTTTCTACACTCCGTTATTTGGCAGATAGTTATAGGCTGACTTTAGGCCTGTGTTCCAAGGACAATCTGTATATGTATGTATGGCTGCATGTAGGTGATATGGGATCTGGTGGTGCATTGGTTCATTTGTCCTTTTGGAAAATAACTTTAGCTGGGAAAAATTATATAAATTATTTCATAACATGGTTAGCCTTTGACGGGAATTTCAAAACAGGTTTGCGTGTGTTGGCAAACAACCCATAATGCTTTCTAGAAGTTAATGGACTCTGCATGCTTTCTCATCTGGCAAATTATCCAGTTTGTCCAGACCCAGCTGTATGTATAACAGTTTCGTTATTATCCTTCCCCTCTTGTAGCAGCAGTTAAGCTGAGCCACATTTTAAACAAGTTATTGCCAAATGGAGCTTTATGGGATTATCTCCCAGCTTTACTTTGCCAAATAGGCACCGAGTGTAGTCTGATGAAAGCTTTCTTTTCCATTTACATATGTTATCTCAAGTTCAGACAGTTTTGTGTATCCCCTGGAGGATGTCATTTTATATAGGCTTAGCTCCAATTTACTACAATGTACTTATTTCATATCATAGAACATTATAGGGTTTGTTTTTTGTCATGAAGTCAAATATTCAGTTGAAACCTTAAACTCTTTTTGCTCTCAAATATAAGAGGTCTCTAAACGTCTCATATGTCTGTTCAGGTTCTTCTGGTATTAGCAAACTGTTGTTTTACCAAGAGTAATGACATTTACACGTTTTCAGTTGATTTTATCGCATTCACCAGGTTACATTTGCCCACACTTGTATGCTTTAATTGCCAAAATAATATTTCAAATATGTGGGCAGTGGCTAGTTACTTTTTGTCCAGACACTGTGGTTCATAGTTCTTTAACACAGTAATACTCCGATCCCCAATTCTACTCTACCTCCCCATATCAGTGTCGGGTTTTTTGGGTAGTGCAGTTTCCTTCCATGTTCCAAAGACATGCATTTGTTTAGATGGTTGCTCTAGATTGCTTCATTGTTTGACTAGTTTCGCTATAACCTTACTCCTGTGCCGAATGTCCATTAAATGTCCATCCATGTGTCGTTAAATAAGCAATATTCCAGTCTTCACAAATTGTACACACGAGTAAGAGTTGAGTGTCAAGGCACTGGTTTTGTCTTGTCTTTTCTTGTTGGATAAACACAAGTTGTATCATCTTTTGGGTTTTATTACTGATTTGCCTGGATCGAGTTAGAGGTTGCGTTTACAAAAAATATATACACTTTATGAAACCGTGTGATATACAAATGCTGGAGTGGTAGTTTGGTTAACTACAGTCACGGACAGCAAAGTACACCTTTCAACTGCTCATTAACACACATCTAATCAGTAATCAGCCACTTAAATGGCAGCAACGTAATGCATTTTGGCATGTTGGCATGGTCAAGCTGACCTGCTGAGAGGGCATCAGAATGGGCAAGAAGGGTGATTTAAGGGACTTTGAACGTGGCATGGTTGTTGGTGCTAGATGGGCTGGTCTGAGTGTTTCAGAAACTGCTGATCTACTGGGACTTTCATGCACAGCCATCTCTAGGGTTTACAGAGAATGGTCTGAAAAGAGGAAATGTGAAGTCAGTAGAGTAAAAATGCCTTGTTGACTTTAGAGGTCAGAGGAGAATGGCCAGACTTGTTGGTACTGATAGAAAGTCAACAGTAACTCAAATGACTGCTCGTTACAACTGTGTATGCAGAAGAGCGTCTTTGAAAGCAGCATGTCAAATCTTGAAGCAGATGGGCTACGGCAGCAAAAAATCACACCGGATGCCGTTCCTGTCCGCTAAGAACAGTCTACTGAGGCTACATTTTTGCACTGGCTCACCAAACCTGTGCTGTTTTAAATGTCTTCTTTAAATTTGTTGTTCCAAACGTTTTGGGAGTTATTCCTCTATAGCTTATTTTGTCATGCATGCATTGCAAGCGCACTACACTCTGAAGACGTGGCTGAAGACATGTAGAGCTTCCACTCTGAAGACATGGCTGTGTCTGAAATGGATCCCTGCTCTCTCATTAGTACCACTTCTCCCTCATTAGTAAGGCGCTATATATAGAGGCTATTTATTTGAATAAGTGGCACTCAAGACATAACTGAAATGTAACACTTCCTCATCATCAACATGCATCAGCGGGCTTGTAAACAAACCCGCGAGTGACTGAGCCATGTTTAAAGCTCCATACACACACACACACACACACGAACTGAATTCTGAATTAAACTTAGCAAAAGAACTGTGCTGTTCATGTGTGGCAGCAAAAAATCACACCGGATGCCGTTCCTGTCCGCTAAGAACAGTCTACTGAAGCTACATTTTTGACCTGGCTCACCAAACATGGACAGCAGAAGATTTGGAAAAACATTACCTGATCTGATGAGTCTCAATTTCTGCTATGACATTTGGATGGTCATAAACCACATGAAGGCATGGATCCATCCTTCCTTGTATGAACAGTTCAGGCTGGTGGGGGTGGTGTAATGGTGTAGTGGATATTTATTTGGCACACTTTGGGCTCCTTATTACCAGTTGAGCATTGATTAAACACCACAGACTACCTGAATATTGTTGTTGATCATGTTCATCTCTTCATGACCACAGTGTGCCCATTTTCTGATGGGTACTTCCACCAGGATAACTATTTATTTATTTATTTATTTTTGTCTGCTGGTTTTGCGATTAAAACTTAATCCTTAACTATACCCTGTTTTGGGTTTGTCATTTCTCATTTGCCTAGTCACTTTTATCCAAAGTGTCTGCCAAATTTATGAATATAAATAATCTTCTTTTACTGGAATGGTGACTTGAACTGGGTCTGTGGTTAGAAGCGTACTTTTCCATTAAGGCAAATAAGCAACAGGTGGCTACAGGAGTTGACACACACGTGCGTCATGGCAAATGATGTCAAAGGTTAGAAAATGGAAATCAAACTGATGTGATCCTACTGTGTCTGCTACTGTGTATGCCATAAGTTTTGAATCTGTGTGTATATTTGGGACCGTGGTGGTGTAATGAGTAAGGAAGTGGACTATGGTCCAGAAGGTCCAGGTTCAAGCACCTCCATTGCCAAGTTGCCGCTGTTGTGTCCTTGAGCAGGGGCCTTAAACCACAATTGCTTGTATGGTACGTTCTTAAATTTATCACTTGTAAATGGCTCTGGATAAGAGTATCTGCTAAATGACTAAATGTTTGATTCATTTTGGCCTATCCTACTGTTTATCAGATCATCTCTTCCCTGTATTGTACACATTTTCTGCAGAGCCTGTAATTGTCTTGGTTTCCTGAAGTTATTGTTTACCCGGTCACTCAGACTTAAAATCAGTTTGCCCTACTTGCCTATTGGTGCTATCTAATTGCGGCAGCATTTGTCCTGTAAACCTTTCTTGCTAGGTAAATGTTGCTTTGCTACATCGTGTGCAACATTTTAGTGAATCACTGCGATTTGTAAAAGTGTGAGTATGTTTGTGGTTGGCAAACTGGTGGTAATTACCTATTATGACTACACTGACTACAAGCCTCATGACCATACACTGTGGACCAGTTGGGGCTGTTTTCCATGTCTGCTGCAAATAGAGTCTGTTATGATTGACTATATAGTGTGTGAACTTATCTGTACTGCTTAAGGCTATATAATGATAAAGGCTGGATTTGAGTCAAGTAACTCTGAGCTTCAACTATGTTAGTCGTCTGTCCTGAACTGCCATGTGCCACTGAATGAGCAGCACTTGCACTGTGAAGTTAGAGCTAGAGGTGAACAGATTGCAATTTCTTTGTCTTTTAAATTACATCTTTTCTCTTAATTGCAACTTCTTCACTGCTAAAGAAAGAATGCAGGGCTGCTGATTTGAGTGGCTCTGTGCTTTGTTTTAGCTTTAACCTTTTTGCCTGTTTTATTAAATGCCGCATATTCTGTGGGGTGATGCTGTTTTAAATGTCTTCTTTAAATTTGTTGTTCCAAACGTTTTGGGAGTTATTCCTCTATAGCTTATTTTGTCATGCATGCATTGCAAGCGCACTCCACTCTGAAGACATGGCTGTGTCTGAAATGGATCCCTGCTCTCTCATTAGTACCACTTCTCCCTCATTAGTAAGGCGCTATATATAGAGGCTATTTATTTTAATAAGTGGCAATCAAGACATAACTGAAATCTAACACTTCCTCATCATCAACATGCATCAGCGGGCTTGTAAACAAACCTGCGAGTGGCTGAGCCATGTTTAAAGCTCCATACACACACATACACTAACCGAATTCTGAATTAAAATTGGTAAAAGAACTGTGCTGTTCATGTGTGGCACAAGTTAAATGTGACTGGAACAGAATCGGGTGTATGCCTTGTCTGCCGATCCACGGTTATGGCCGATCACGCTGAAAACCGTCCAATTCTGGTCACCGATCGATTGGTGCATCTCTAGTCAGAACAAAAGAAGACCACAACATGATCTGGTTTTGATTAATGACTGTTTCTCTCCCTTTCTCCTGCTCTCTCTTAGTAATGGGACCAGTATGATTTCGCTGATCATCCCTCCTAAAGATCAAATCTCCAGAGTGGCGAAGATGCTGGCTGACGAGTTTGGCACTGCCTCCAACATCAAGAGCAGAGTCAACAGACTGTCAGTACTTGGAGCCATCACTTCTGTACAGCAGAGACTCAAACTCTACAACAAAGGTGTGTGTAATTTTGCTGTACCAGTTCTCATTAAAGGAAAATGTAACTAGAAGATGGAGCATATTTTTGCGTTTCCCTCCTTCCCCTCGAACGAATGCCGAACATTAACAATACGTGACGGCTTGGCAGATTTGTTCACAGCACCAGGTAGTAAGTGTTGGTACATAAAGGTTTATGAAATATGTTTTTACATAGTAAAACATTTGTGCTTTATAAGCAGATATTTGTGCTGTTGCTTTCTATTTCTGGTCATGTCCTTCACCGTTCATGTGAAATGGAGGTGAACAGAATACTGTCAACACTTGTACATGGAGCAGATGTAGGCGTCTGGGATTTATAACTCTACTAGGCCCTCTGACACACCTTATTCACAGTGGAGCTGTTATTATATTATTTGCAGTCCTTATTAATACAAGAATTACATCTTGGTCACAAGGTATTAGAATTTTCACAAAGTGGCAGTCGAGGCAAGTCATCTTTGTTCATATGTCACAATTAAAGCCAAGGTACTATACAATAATGTCAGGACAATCATAAAAGAAATAATTAAAATATGGTTAGATGTTCAAAATGGTGGAGAATGTTCAGGTTATCATATGTCCCATGTTTGTAGTGGGAGCTGAGACTACTGCAACTGAACAAACCAAATCAAGTCCTATGGCTGAAGGCGATATTTAGAGAGCAGGGTGACCGATGGCCGATACATAATGCCGATATCTAAATTTGTACTGTTTTTGTTGCAACTGATAAAACAAATAACAATAAATGAAACACCAAATTGCTGAACTTAAATGAACCTTCATTTAAGCTATAGATACACTGCCTCCGGTTGTAAAAATAAATAAATAAAATGTATTGCTCTTAGCCACAACATTTATTACCAGATAACAGTATCACATTCTTTCTGAGGGGAAAAAGTAAAATGTGTAAATACTTAAAATAAACAATGTTACAGTAGTGTACATGGTAGCAGCATCTTTATTGTTTTTATCCCAGTTCCAGTTAAAACCAGTAAGCTCTAATGCTGGGAACATAGGTTTCATTTCCTCATAAATGGTCCCACCCAGGTATCTGCTGATTATTTCAAAATTGCATTGATCTGCTGACTGATTAATCGTATTATAGATATACAAAAGAACCGAGAACTTTATTAAAATGCACTATCCAGCAAAATGTAAACAGTTTAAAACCGTAAACGTCCCCATGTTCTAGGTGTCCAGGAGTAATCTCATAGATATATATGTTAAACAAAAATAAAATATTTTTCGGCAGACCAGGTCCCCCACGAGCAAGATCTCTCATTTACGATTCAGTCGACTCTGCAGTTTGTATATGTTGGGAGGATTTGCTGTGTTAGAAATATATTTGTGACTTAAGTAGTAAAAGA
Organism: Ancistrus triradiatus; assembly: GCA_025084515.1. NCBI lineage: Eukaryota > Metazoa > Chordata > Actinopteri > Siluriformes > Loricariidae > Ancistrus > Ancistrus triradiatus. The sequence goes on from JAJAGP010002072.1 coordinate 135,389, forward strand.
TCGACTTTGCGTCAGTTGAAAGTAGCGTCTTGATGTTAAAACTCCTTGGATGCCATTCCACTGTTTACACCACAAGTTATAAAATGTGTAGTATGACGGTTTTCACAATGGCAGTGTCTGAAATGGAATACTCAACAGGATGTACTAGATGTTTGATTTACACACCATCACCTACTAAACAGCCACCTCCTCCTCCTCAGCTTCGAATGCCTCTGCTGCTCCAGTTGAATCACGGGATAGAATAGTGTGCTTTGTGTGCATGCTTCAAAATGGCTGCTGATGCAGGGTGTCATCCGGGGACTTTTCATGTACTGTTTAATGCACAATATGTATTCGGACACACTACCCGGTCTCGCATACTGCTTTTGTGTATTATTCAGTATGGAAGTATGCGGTTTCGAATGCAGCCAATCTTTATGCTAAGGCAGCTTGATCTCCTTTTCTTCTTGCAGTTCCCCCTAATGGTCTGGTGGTCTACTGCGGGACCATTGTGACCGAGGAAGGCAAAGAAAAGAAAGTCAACATTGACTTTGAGCCGTTTAAACCCATCAATACCTCTCTCTATCTATGTGACAACAAATTTCATACGGAGGTAAGTTAAGTCTTGCACACTTGTGTCCATTTCTCTTACCCCAAATGTTTTTTTTTTTTGTTTTGTTTTTATTTTTCTAATTTGAGCCACATTTACCAATAAGTAGCATTTCTCATGCTATCTACACTGCCTGAAGCAAGCTTGGCATGAACACTGCTGAGTAACTAGGCTAACATGCCTGCTCATTTAGTTTTATAGATTAGTGTTTTCTGTAGTGTAGCTGTAGGCCTCATGTACAGGAGAACCATAAATGACTTGAGCTATTTTATAGAGTTCATAGAATAACACTGCAGTATGCAAGGAATTAAATTTTTGGAAGGTTAAAGTTGAATTATAATTGATGTATATTTAACCACATATCTTGATGATGTTTGGACATGAGAAACAGCTGCATTACTATATCATGTGTGTCATGCATTTTGAGCACTCATGAGTTAACTGTTTAGAGAAAGAACAAAGATTCTGCTCCCACCTCCAAATTGATTTGCTTCTTCCTATTTGGTCTGTCTTAGTTCCTTAGTTTCATGGCATTCCCTCACCATTTTTGGCCCCTCTATCGTGGGATTGGTGCTTCTGGCCAGTGCTTACATAGAGTCAAGCCGGAAAGTGTACATATGATATTTTCCTTTTTGATTTTTAATCAATTGGTGCACATGTCTAAAAACATGATTTCACTTTGTCCTTGTGGGCTATTATGTGTAGCATTTTGTACCAAAAAAATGACCTCGATCTATTGTAGAAAAAGTTCTGTGACAAACATGGAGGTGGTGAAGCCGGTGTGCAGACTTTACGGCTTGACTGGATACAAATTTGCGGCCTACAAATTTTATTTATATATATAAATAAAATTTTATATATATAGATAGATATAGATAGATAGATATATATATATATATATATATATATATA